>JAGXCT010033152.1:0-23357 GCA_022495035.1 Philopotamus ludificatus | reverse complement strand
GTCGACTCTAAAATTTGAGATAATTAACGATGTCAAAATAACTATAAATACTCTATAATTTTAAATGAGGTCAGGAACACGGGGATAATATCTTCTATGAATACTGAGAGATACTTATCATACTCATCATAACATTAACATAACATTTGAGATATTTAGAAAAAAAACAGCTTCTTTAGTTTTATTATAAAAATGAATTATTTACAATCCAAATAAACCACTTTTTCTTTATTTATGAATTGCAAGACTGGAAAATCATTTCTGAAATCTATTACTCACTGTTTTTTTGGAAAAAGATTGAGAGTCGGATCTTTCAGTCAGATCCCCAATCATTGGGGGCCCTGATGAGGCCCCCCGATGGGGCCCCAAAACCCAACTCAATATTTATTATTTATTATTTAACAATGCCGATAACTTCATAGTGCTTTGATATTTGTGTTTGTTACTAAGAATATTATTTTTTCTTAGATACATTGGATAATATTTTTTTTAAAACTCATCTTCATCCTTCGACAACCCTTCCTCTCTACCAATTACGTGCTACTAGGGGCCTTTGAAATATAATTAGCATCAGGTTCCAAAAAATCACCATCCACTCTTGGGATCTTTCTTATCGACCCAAATCCCTGTTACAGACGATAAATAATATCAAATGTTATCAAGATTTATAAAAATCTTTCCTAGAGTTCATCGACACGAGAGTTTGATGACCTTATGTGGTCACACGATTTTTTTTTTCGGAAAAACCACACATTCTAAGTGAAACCTTGATAGAGCCTTGCACCAACACCAATCTTAAGGTTGTCCATCTTTTGCAGGAAATGTCGGCGCGATGCAGAGGTCAAACGCGAAACATGTAAGAAAAACAATAAAATCCAACACCGTCCGAGAAAGCAACGACAAAAATACGCCATAGGATCTGCAGTTACTGAAGCAAGACTTCCTGTTTAAATTACCATTATCCGACTGATACGACTGCAAGACGAGTGACATGAAAAATTGACCAATTATCTAATCTCGGCTAATATCCTTTGTGCAGAAAATTTTGTCATTATCAATTACACACATATATCGCTAAGAAGGTTACTTATATAAGTTTAAATTAAAATAATATCAATCATTAATATGTATAATTATCACATTTCGCACGATGTGTCGTCATGGATGTATTGCTAAATGAAAGAATGCCCTAAGTGTTAACACATCTATATAATATGAAGGGAAGCCAATGTGGGTCAGGGTTTTGTTTGCCAAGTCTTAACGAAATTAATATTAAGGGTTTTTCCAAGCGTTTCGCCTTGATCAATCCGCTCACTCGTTCAATAACTCTCGCCATTTTGTTCACTTATCATATATGCCAATTTGGATTTACGCAAGTATACTAATTCTTATTAATTATATGTTTATTATGACTTTTATATAACGCCTTGAATCATACACAACCGCGCAAGTTCAAATTTCGCAATTTCCTCATACAACAGAAGGCTAATTTGATTTCGTTCAATGTTGTGTATCAATAATAAATAATATAATATTTTATTGTAAATGTAATGAGTAATAGATTTTGATAAAATAAAAAAAAAACATAATATTTTTTCAATGGTATAATTTTAATAAAAATATCTTAAAATAATAAGGGAAAGAAATCACGCATTTTTTATTAATGTAAAATTTATGTTTTCTTCATATTTTCATAATTCGTTATGAATTATTTCTCATACATCCCACCAAATGTACAAAAGAACTTTTCGGAGTATTAGACCAGACTTAGGGCTAAGTACGGGAGTTTGATCTGGAGTAAAACATTGACTTTTTCTACTTATGTTATCTTAAAAAATCTATTTCTCATCTCAAGTTACAATTTTGTGTAAGAAGGGTCGAATTCTTTGTCTTGCCAATAAGAATTGCATGTATTTCTCTGCTTTCTGTGTCCAAATTCCCATTCTATTTGTTTTACGGATGAGTTGCAAATGTGAATGTACATATGACCTTAGAGATTTGAGTCTCTGCGATTATTCCTCAATGGTTAATCGAGGATCCGACTAAATCAGGGATCTCAATATATCATCATCAAATTTAGAAGGTCGTCTGGATTTAGGTAGTAACTTTTAGATGTTTATTTTCCGATTTGAACTTTAGAAACCTAAATTGATTAAACTACGTGCTTTCAATACTTCACCATATATTTAATTTATAGCTTTAGTGACTTTACTAGTATTCAAGCCCTGATCGAAAAAAGGATTAGGTTATAAAATACGCGATTTCTTTCGGGTCCCCCTAATATATTTAAACTTTTGCCATTCCTTTTTGTATTCCCTGTTAAAATTTTACATTATAAACTCTTTAATTTCAAAACTGTTTCAATATCATTCTGATTACTTACAAAAGTGTCACAATCCTCTATTCCCAAATTTTATTTTCAGCTAACTATCCCTAGTAAAAGTTAAAAATTACCTCTTAAATGCACCCTCCCTATTTTATTTCCTTATTCCTAAATTCATACAATAATAAAACAATATGTGATTTTCTATGAAAAAAGATTTAACCTTATATCCTTCAATACATGTTTAGCTCCTTTAGCGATTCTTTAGTAGTCTTTATCTCTTCAATATTCATTAAAAGTCATTTGTTATTTTTTTTTACCTTCGCATATATTGAAAGATATTATGGATTTTCATTTCGAAGGATCAAGTTTTAACAAAAAAGGAGAGTAATGAATAATTTCATACCATAAAACATTAAATAAAGTTATTAAAGTAATATTTTTTACCAGAATGTCTTGCTTTATTTCTAGTAAATTTGTAAATTATTTTGAGTGTCGATTCGGATTAAAATTTACAAACATACAGAACAATCATATTATTTAATCTTTCTTCTCCCATAGTAGTTCTCAAATGTCTTTTTAACACCCTTTAAAACAGAAAATCGCCTTTCTCCGTCTTGATGAAGGAATTGTTAAAGAATTATTTTAGCTTTCAGAAATGTGTAAGACTTTTTTTGGATTTTATAGTCCTTATTTTCTTTTAAAAATAATGTTTCTATCTTGTGTTAAAATTGCGTTTTTTTTTCTATTATTAAATTTCAATCCAAAAATATTTTAAAAGGTTCTACAACAATTCATAGTCTGAGTTTGTTGAGATAGCTCTGCCTTGGTTTTCTTTTTATGTTATGTTTTCATGAAAAAATTTTCGACTCTTTTGTTGTCTGTGAGTTTGTCCATCTTCCATATTACCTATTATAATATCCTTGAAATTTGACTCTTTTTCGACTTTTCAAATCCTTCTCTCAAGTTATTGATTAAATTTATTAGGATAGATCCATTTAATAGTTCGCTTACTACTGATTGAAGTATAGTAAAATAGTATTCTTATTTCTAAAGCCTTTTTTATAAAGGTAAAACTAAGTTTTATAGCTCCTAATCTAATGTTGTATTGAAAATTCTTTTCACTGATACTAAATGTTTACACATTTCTAGATTTCTGTTTTTTTTCAGCAATTGATTGATGTAGAAAAAATGTGAATAAATTATACACAAACATCATGGAATAAAAACCGAAATTGAGCTATGTTCTTTAACCGATCCCTCACGGCGGCTCGAAACCAACGGCGTCGTCCGAAGGGGACTATTTCCAATGAAAAATAGACCCCAAGCATTTCGAATGCTAAAATATGGATTATTCTAAATATGAAAATTGTTCATGATATGCTTGATAGTTTTTACTTATTTTTAGACTTTAAGATTTATATTTAAATAGTTAATATCCAGTCCTAATTGTTTAATTTTTTTTTAGAATGCATAATTAACTGAGTTCAATAAACCAGTCAATTAAGCTCTTTCTCATGATTATTAAAAAAATCAGGAAATCGATACGGATCGCTTTTCCCAGAATAATGGACGCTTCTCTGTCCGCTTGAGTAAGTTTAGCCGATTTCCCAGAATCATCGGCGTCGCGGCACCTCCGCCGTGACCCCGGCCAACAAAGAACTCTTCACGCGCCATAGAGTAGACCTCCGAAACTTGCATTTGCCATCGGAGAACCTCCAAGGCGCTTATGCAAATGGAAGACTTGGAAGGAGATCTAGTCTCGGATGGTATATAAGAGTTGGGCGTGCTCGTATTTCGGCACAATCGACAACACGAGCTCCACAGTGCCATTGACGAATAAAAAAATTGTGTGTTAAGGTGATCTACATATCGTGCGAAATGAATAAACTGGTATGTGAAATGTGTCGATGGCGTAATCAACGATAAATTTATTGCAAGTGCCCAATTTCTCAAAAAAAAAAAAAAGTGACAGTGAATATTGATACAATCATCAGTGAATTATTATGATTTTAATATAATTAATGAAGACAAATATTCGAATATTAACAAAAAAATCAACAGATATTAAAGTTGGAATTGTTTATTTCAGCTGTTGTTCAGTGCACTTTTATGTGCAGGCATCGTTGCGGCTGTCGACGATGCTGAAAGTGATGTCCAAACCAGAAGTGGTCCTGAATCTAGATCCTTTGGTGGATTATTAGGCGGAGGTGGCTACGGTGGAAATGGAGGTTACGGTGGTGGCTACGGTGGGGGATACGGCGGAGGATATGGCGGAGGATATGGCGCAGGATACGGCGGAGGATATGGAGGAGGATATGGCGGAGGTATATATCTTTTTTTAATAAAATAATAATAAATATAGATTAAATTTCCATAATGATACATCGTAGTGAAAAGTGCTATAAAATTTCCGAGTAATTAAATAAATGATAATTGCAGGTTATTATCCATACCGACCGGGATATTATGGAGGTTATTACCGACCAGGTAATAGTTATAGACCAAATTAATTTTTCAATAATTAACTGTAGAGTAGATTAGATATAATATGGATTCAGTACATACATATTAATTAAGCGAGAATTAAATGACACATATTTGAAAATTTTATCACGTAGTAATGATATTGGCGGTGTCGGAAATTAAAATATAATTGTTATCGATTGTGGAATGATGGTTTTATTAATTATTTCAGGATATGGTGGACATAAACCATATAAACGACCATATTTAGGAAGACCTGGTTATAACAAACCTGGATATGGTGGAGGTCATGGAGGATTTGGATTGTACGGCGGAGGAATTGGCGGTGGAATTGGCGGTGGATACGGAGGCGGATACGGAGGCGGAATTGGCGGTGGATACGGAGGACATGGGGGATACGGCGGACAGGGAGGATATGGAGGATACGGTGGATATGGCGGATACGGAGGACAAACAGCCGGATATGGAGGCTACGGTGGACACGGTGGATATGACGGATACGACGATTACGATTATGATAACTTTGGAGCGTACGGCAGAAGTGCCGGAGGTAAATCTGCATCCGTTGCATCGGCATCGTCCAAGAGTATCAAATTTAAGGAATGATCATAAAAAATTACATACCAAAAAATATTACGAGACGTATTGTTCTCGATTAATCATCAAAATACATAAATTATTTATTTTTCTGCCCACCACGCTTCGGTCGAATTGTTACCAAATATCAAATTGATATTACACCAATGAGTCTGACATTAATTTATAATTAATTTATATTAGCGTATATAATAATATATTTTTTATTAAATAGAATAAAATTTTTATTAATAATTTAACATTTTTATACAATAATATAATAATCTACATTGTACACAGGATAATATTATTTCTAAATTTACGAATGCAATACGTTGGAGATTATGCCAATATATCGAAGTAAGCTTTTTCGTTCGACGAAATCATTTCATTAAAGACGAAAAAAATTCCAATAGTTAATTAAAATAAAACATGTAATAATTATGGAAATTTTAATTTCCGAACCAATCGGAAGTCATCGAACCGAAGAATGCAGCTGCGCTAGATCTGACGCTGTTCGATGCACTTGTACCCGAAGGATTTGACGTCGTAGAATCTTGATAGCTCGAAATCTTTTGGAAGGTGGGACTCGTAGTTTGTACTTGCTTTTTACGCTGAAACGTGCAAATCAGATATTAATTTACGAAATACGTAAACAAACCATATTAGGTTTAAATCAAAACAATCATGCGGCTGTTATTAAACAAAATACAATGAACTCAATAACAAAATCATCAAAATTAGTAACAATCCACACGTAATTATGATACCTTGCTATTTTTTTTATAAAATGATAAAGACGTCTTCTTTATACGACGACTGTTAAAAACAATATTTTAATATAAATCTCAATAAAATATATTTTTAATCGTAAAAAAATCATATTAATATGAAATAAATGTATATTCACCTGCTTTTCGGTCTGTTTACGATTAGCAGACATTGGCGTGGTAACAGGAAGCAACGGGAACCATGTCGCCGATGCATTTCCTTGACTAGCCAAAATATAAGCGTTGGGATCTCTATCGGCCGTTCCGCCTGAAACGAGCGGCTTCGGCCCGATGATCGAATTCAGCTGATCGTAATTGGGAATCAAGCTTCCCAATAATATCTGAACACGTTGAACGGATCGTCTCACGTTTATTTGCAACCGAGGATAAAACACGTCATAGTCGAACGGATCGATTTTCTCACGCAATAAATTGCATACGTCGTGACTTTCCGTCATTAAATTTTTATTTTCTCTCGTTACTACTAACAGAGTTATATGCCTTATATCCATTAAGAGTTGTAACGCACATTTCTGATTGATCTCATCCGATTTATCTTTAATAACACGAGAATAATGCTGCAAAGCTTTGGTGGCCACGGATTCAATAAAGCTTATGTGTATCGTCTTTGGCAATGTGTGCGGAATAATTTCGTCTAATATACGAGCCGCAGAATAGAGGAACTGTTGTAATTTAATCGATGGACCGGAAGGAATTTTTATCGTAGAGCTGACCGGTTGGTCTTGATCGTCTTTCTCTTCGATAGTAATGGCATCCCATTGCTGAAATATTAATAACATAATATAATAAATAATTATTTGATTCTCTTTATATATTGGGTATGTTTTGAGCCGATTCTCCAGTGTGTGGCATTGGTTTTGTGCGGGCACTACTCACAGGGGAGATCGACAAGAAGGTAGACACACACCCCCCTGCCATCTGAGAGGGTCTCCTATGTTACAATTGACAGAGAGCAAAGCAGAAAGACTACCACAAGGCTCTATTCTAGCACCGACGCTCTTTAATATTTACACCTCAGATATACCGGAATCCGCATTCCGGAGGTTCATAAACGCCGATGACTTAGTGACGCAACCCGGAGACTTCCAAACGGTCGAAGAAGTACGCAATAAAGACTTAAATAAAATGGAAAAATATTTTAAAACTTGGTACCGTGTTGGCCAAAACTATGCTGAACCTTATGATGTGCGGAAAAGATATCTCAACCGACGTAACCTCAATATATCTAGGGGTGAAGCTAGATAGAACTTTGTAATTTTGGCCACACCTGCAGTCAGTAACTCACAGGGGTATCGTGGGATTGCAACCCCGACATCCTGAACACGTCCGTTCTCTCTCTACCTACAGCATAGCAGAGTATTGCGCTCCGATATTGCGCTCCAGGGCTTCAAGCCGCCAGTCTCTGGAATTGCGTCACTCAAATCCCAGTCGTGGCCGCATTAGTGGTTAGGTACAATCATGGTTTCGTAGATTCTACGGAACTATGAGGAGCCAAGGCCGTTATCCGGGCAATTCAGTGACGTGTGTTCTACCGGAGGTGCACATAGCACCGGATCAGACCATAAATTAAATACGATTTGGCCCTAACCTTGTCTGATTATTATTGTTACAATCCACGAGTGACAGATCGGCTCCCGGGCTTATGGCTGGCTACCTGACCAAACAGAGGTAGCCCCCTTCCACCTGAATAACGCTCAGGCACGCCACCCCCTAAATATAACATTCAACAACAACCCATGCCCCAAATACCTCGGGGTCACTTTGATAGAACGCCTAGCTTCAAGAACCATATCATAAACACAAGTCAAAACCGGGGTTAGACTTATACGCAAACTGGCTGGTACAGACTGCAAATACAGAAACGATAAGAGGCGCAATGATGGGGTTAGTCTACTCTACATCAGAATACTGTGAGCCTGTATGACAAAACAGCCATCATACGCCAAGAATGGAAGTGGAACTACATAAGGATTATTTCAGGTTGTGTAAGGTCAACCCCCCTCACATGGTTACCTAACCTCTGTAACATTATGCCGGCAGATCTGCGGCGTAAAGTTGTTTCTAGAAAACTATGGGGGAGATACTAAGGAAGCAATAAGAAGAGGTATATAATAAACAAAGATTTCGTCTGGGGGAAGATGTTGGAGAGATTCAAGAAAAGCCCTATGTACCTCAGCCACTCAGATTATACTAGCCTAGAGCCCGATAACAATATGGTGGAAAAGATGGAAAGAAGCGACACTGGAAAACAAGGACATCTTTGTTGACCCAACCAGCCTCCCAGCCGGGTTCCTCCTATCATGGAAAAATGGTTGCCGACTTAATGCGACTACGGAGCACCGAAACAAACCATGCTCCACATAGTAAAAGACTGTCTACTGAGAAGGATTAACGGAGACATCCTCTCCCTAAATAAAGTTGATGAACAAGTTGCCGCAGCATGACCACAAAAGGTTGCCGCTCGAAGGCAACTTCTACAACACAAGCATGTGGAGAATGGCAAAGTAGAGGTCATACGAAATCATCATCATCATCTATTATTATTATCATTATTATATCTCTGTACTCATACGTAAAATAATTATACGTGATAAAAATCAAGTGAATACATACGATTAACAAATAATCCATGTTCGCGGCTAACGTGAATTCTTGCGGCAGACCTTTTAATAATTCGTCTACTCGTTTCAATGCATTTTCGATCCAATTCAACCAACATTTATGACAATTATCGTTCAATATATTGCAAATTTCATCCCATGATTGCGTAACCGTAGCGTTCGGTATATTAAATTCTTCATAATACACCGAATTTGTTTGAATCGGAATGAAGCAAGTGCGTAGATTAGGAACTAGCGATGGTATAGCTTGCAAAAGACGTGCAGATAAAATAGACGACGACTTAAACATGACATCGACTTCATCGTTATCATTCAGAGATTGTCCAATACATTCCTCGTGAATGTATTTAATGAAACTGAAAATAAATGTCACATTAAATGAATATATAAAAATGCAATTAATTATGATAAAATTTTCATACCTATGAATATTTTCGGCGGAACAATTTCTGATATAATTTTCAATATCGGAGCGATCTAAATATTTAAATTCGTTAGATGCATTTATTTGTTTGTCTGTCTTTAATATATTTTCATCGTAAAATGAATTTTTGTTATCCGTCTCGTTAATTTTTTCGTATAAATATATTCTTAAATCGTCTAACAATGCGTTAAGACTTTGATCAAAATTTTCACATATTTTTTCTAAATTAGGCGTAAAACCTCTATCCTGCATCGACATTCCTATAAATTTTATTAATTAATTAATTGAAAATATTAATATTAAAAACAATAAAATTGATAGAATGTTTATATACCTTTCATCAAGGCGTTGACGGAACTTAAAATATCATCTTCAGTGCTAATGAAAGACTGGGCTATCAAGTCGTTCCATACGAACCAATTCAGATTCATTTCCTTCTCGGCCGAATTTGGTTTCGCAATATTTTCAATCAATTTCTTAATATTGATTTTTAAATTTTTAATAATATCTTTCCACTTTGTCGATATTATATTTTTTAAACGTTTCGTAATAAACGGTTGAAAATTCGATGACCAAATATTAGAATTTTGTCGGTCTATAGAGAGTGTTATACAAATCTCGTCCCAATTTGCAGGAGTTTCTAAAAATAAAACACAGAAACAATTATGATATATCGAAAAAATAAATACATTAACAACAAAAAATGTATAATCAGATATTTACCGACGGATATTGCTTCTTCCCGAATCAAATGTAATAATTTTGCATTATTGATGTATTGCAGTAATTTTTGAACACGGTCCGATGAAATATTTTCGACCCATTTCATCCACACTGATACACATTGAGAAAGCTCGTCCTTAGTCACTGAATTTAAAGGCGCAAATGGTGAGAGTCTAAAATTTCATATGTGATAAATATAATCAATAATAAAAAAATTGTAATATTTAAGAGATGAAAAATACCTGAAATCCATTACCACCGGTGGTAGCAGTTTTAATCCGATTGGATCGTGAAATTGTACCAAGGAAATTAGCGGCGGTGATTTTTTATCGTACAAATCGTTCAGTTTTTGCAATATCAAACCATTTTTATTTTCTAAAAATTACAAGAATAAATTATGGTATTAAATTAAAATGTAATATCCGGCGGCCACTCCAAGGGCCACCCCCTATAACTTTCCAACGAATAACACAGGGATTCAGGGTAAACAGTGCAAAAATATGTACATGCTGGTGTACACACATCCTTGTGTGCATAAATAAATCTGATCTCTAACGGATTTCTCACCACAGAGCCAGTATACCCTGGGAAGGAAAACCCTAATCTGTTGACCAATAATCGGAATAGTCTCAATAATTTCGCTCCTCTTCCTTCTTTCTGAGGAGGTCTTTCCCATGATGAAAGGATTGCTATTGCGCGACAGGGCTAATAATCACTTGCGACCGGCTACTTGAGACTCGTTTTGGGCAGATGTGCATATGTATGCCTATGTATATCTATATAGGTGTGCATGTGTGGTCGCTCGCTACTCGTTACTCGTTAAAAGCAGATAACGCCTTAGAGAAGAGAACAAACGAATACCAAGGCAAACCCCCTCCTACTTGCCTGGACACAGTCGAGAGGGTAAAATATCATATATCCAATACCAACATGGTAGAAGATGTACGTCCAATGCCAGCAATGGCCAAGAGAGGAAAACTCTTTACAAAAAACTGCATACCAAGACGGCTCGGGTCACGAAAGAGGAGCCCTCACGTCACGTGTGAGACTCAGGTTCTTTTGGCCTCGACTACCATGCAAGAGTGCGGTAAGGTCCATGCCCTCAGCGAGTGAGAGCCTTGTGACTGGCAAATGATGATGATGATGATGATATATATATATATATATATGTTATATATACCGGCATAGTCCGTCCGTATTATTTCCGGCTTCTCGATATTTTCGAGTGCGCCCCTATCCTTCTTACATAAAGTGTGCCACAGAACACATTTTACACGGGAAACGGTTCCCGCCAAAAGTCAGTGACATCATCGTGACATGACTCACAGGACTGGGTATAAATATGTCCCATATTGGAGACATCCACACACATTCGCTCACGCCGTCATGGCAGTCACATCCTCGTGATTTCTCTCGTACCAGAGATACGTCTCTGGGATCTTATCATCATACCTATCATCGAACTGAGAACACCTGAAATTCTTCATCATCAGCAAAACAAAGCGTGTTTTCACTTTGATCTCGATCTTCGAAGAGTGATCGTCAACTACCGGACGATCGAACGTTTTGGCGCCAGCGGTCGTGTACCTTTACCTTTTGATACGCGAGCTCGGGTGCCTTAACATTGGAAGCAGCGACGGGTTACCATTTTTGGTACTACTGTCGCGTCCCCTTTACATTGGTGGCAGCGGTGGGTTACCTTTTTGGTACTACTGTCGCGCCCCCCCCCTTAACATATATAACACACAGAGTTAATATTTGTTCAATCATTATAGCATCCTCATCATCATAGGCGCAAAAGCCATATTATAGAGAGCCCTAGCCTCATCCACCACCCTTCTCCATTTTGTCCGGTCTGCCTCCACATCGCTCCATCTTCCGTTTAATAAATTTTAATGATGCAGTGTCCCTCTGTACACAGTCCAATCACCTAAGCCTTGATTTTCCTTTCCTTGGGGATAGGAAGACTTGTTAACCATGAGGTTGCGGAACAGTCAACCACTTTTTGGTCTCACTCATCCTTGACACCAAGTGGAATGAGTCTCTCACACTAATATTCCCCCCAGTGTCAAACCATGACACTGGTTCATTTTTTAATATTATTTCAGTTGGATTGAAATATATATTATTTATTCAACGAAGGATAGATGGCATTAAATTAATTAACTCCAACGCGCCAGCCAAACTACCTACATAAATATTTTTATAAAACTTTCGGAGGTAATGGGTCTCTTCCTCTTACATATCCCCTGGCCAGTGTTATAAAGAATTTCCTGAATTCATAGTTTTAATTGGATATCTATCCGACTAATAACTTAGCTCAGTCGCGGTTAACATAGTTTATCGAAATAGTACAGTAAACCCCCCTATAACGTACATTCCTATAACTTCCCCCCCTATAACGGTACTATGGTACAGGATAATACGAGACGGAGGTTTATTATTTTTTTTTATATTAATATTCGTTAGATCAATTAACTCACCTACAAAGCAACTGTACAAAAGATGCAGAGTTTTTACAATAACTCTAACACATGACGCTATACGTTTTATAATATCATCTCTGAAGTTTCCCTGTGATATACTCGTATCAACATTCTTATTTAGAATTCGAGTTAAGCTGTCAGTACTGTGCAGGGTTATAAACGTATTCATCAAATCTACCAAACTCTTATTTCTATTTAGCAAATATAAACTTGCAAGGCACGATGCGGCGACCTGAAAAGAAATATTTATTTAAAATATAATTAAAGATATATAAACAGAATTAATTCTTTCAAAGCGGAGCTGATCATAATCATAAGCACACGAATCAAGTCTGAATTACGCCAAGTTTCACAATCATAAGCACTCGTACAGATGCAGATTCATGTTTTGTTTTGACGTAGCGAAAGGGTTAATTTACCTCTGCTTTTAAATCAGGATTTCCCAATTTATTTTGGCACGATTGGATTAAGGATTCATTGAAATTGCTCAATGAATTCCATTGTCGATGTACAACGGGCATTAATGCCAAAATATTTTTATTTACGTTCTGTCCACCTGTTTCAAGTTGAAGACCTGGAAAAATTATCTATATTGAAATTACTATTCCAATTAAATCTTTTTTCCAATAGATACATTTTACAGATGATATTTTATCTATATTACAATATTTACCGGTATAAATGTGTCGGGCGAATAAAAACAGTTGCGTAGCAGTCAGATAATCCTCAACGTCAACGCTACCCCATATCTGTTCCGGAATAGCCATAAGTAGTTTAATTTGTACCGCTATTCCGTGTACGGTTCTATTTACAATTGGTCTGTAACAAAAACAATGTCAGAAATATTACGAAAACAATAAACGAATATATATATTTACCTTTCTATTGAACTGTGCAATGTGTCATTTTTAAAACCAATCAAGTGAGTGTCGTGTAATGTCCGACAGGTAGTCGTCATATCGTCAATGTGTTTGATACAGTTTCTGGCTGTTGTTTTCATATCGCCGATGGTATCTGCGGCCTCGATGAGGTCTCTATATCGCTCTCTGGACATGAAAAAAATGTAAATGGACATGTAAATTTATTGAAGTGAATTTAAATAAATCACACATTTTTATTGCCAGAGTTTCAAAATCAATTTTTAAGGATATTACTGCGTATATCTCCTATGAATATGAAATTACATACCCGACCATGACGCGAAGCTCCTCCTTCTTCCTTTCGATCTCATGAAGAAGCTTTTTTTGTATCTCGTCAATTTCACCAATCGCATGCTGTTGAAAAAGCACGTCGGGATCAATGTTTAACAAATTGCCGTCCGGCATTTTGACAGCGCACTACTGCCACACTTCACAATGACATTTGGCGCGGCCTTAACACAATATAGTACGACCATGTATTTAAATCTCACGATAAAAATTACCACTTGCATAATATATAAAGAAAGCGTTTCAGCGTAATTTAAAGCCACCATAATTATCTTTACATAAATACAAATCAACTTTATATATATCTTTTAGCCAACGTAAAGTAATAATATATATAATATCTCAATCATAATTAAATATAAATTAAATTTATTTTTTAATATATGAAATTCAATGTAATATAATTAGCAATCATATTTGAAAAAATACTTTTTAAGATTCGTCTATAGATGCCGGACGATCTCTTGTGTAAGTTATCTATTCTATAAAATAAATTCGTTTATATATATATAGATGTCTCTCACAATATATTATTTAGTAGTAGTGATTCATATTCATTTATGGTGAAGAATCAATTCATGAGATGGGGGACCATAAAATTGAATATTTAATTGATTTGACCATATAACAGAATCTCAACGAACATGTGGCTCAAGTATTGGGTGCAGCTATAAAGTCATTTCATATCGAAAATTAGCCGCACTTGTGTTCAATGATGGGGTCCACGGTGATAATAACCCTCCATTGTCATCATCATATCATATAAAGGGGATTGTGCATTATTTGCATATCGATTTTAATTTGATTTTTGGTCACGACTAATAGCAATCGATTGCGATTTGAAACTTTAAGTGGATATGGCGAATATTTTCGTGTTTAATCAGTCCACGAACTTATCTTCAGCGTTGTCCTCGTTAGGGAAAAAGCATTAAAGCACCACCGCTAAGAGTGCAGAACATTGTCGGGTTACATCTGCACTTGTAGCGATGATGATGATGCTCACACTTCACCGGTAATGGCGACGTGCTCTCCATTCGGAGTGTTAAATGGATGTCTCTCCTTGCCACTTGGAGTGTTTACATCGACCAAGAGATTCCAGTGCTTCTCAAAATATAAAATATATCCTTCAATGCCGAAATTGACACCGAGGCGAAACGTTGAATAAAATATATTCGCCGGATTATTTACCCCCCGGAGCCGAGTTGAGGAATCTGCAAGTAGTTGGCAAGCCGAGTGGAAGATCGCAGATGTCATTTAGTGTCATCAAACATCCATTTGGCTTCCTGCGCCGCAATTACGTGGAAACTGATTCTTCGAAACTGTGGACCCTACGAGGCACCGCTTAATATTTTCCAAATGTTAAATGAGAAGGGTTGAGACGCATTAGAGACGGGATTTGCATCCCGCTCTAATTGTTTCGGGAGTCATTTGTTTTCAATGTGGCGTCATAAAATATTTATGCAGAAAATTTTCAACGGTTTAATTCTTAAGCTCAATAAGATCAGAATTGAATATCGACGCTGGGAAAGCAATCTTGCTGTATCCCAAAAAATAAAACTGGACACGTTTATAAGAATATAACGAAAACAGATACAATTTAATAATTATTAATTATACTCTCAACGAAACATTAATTTATAGTTCTCGTTTGACAGATTTAATGGTCATTTTTTTACCACTGGTTTATACGCTGCCTTTTCTATACAATCTTCGATATGCTTCGTTTTAATTATGTTTAACTGCGAAAATATTATTTAACAAAAGCAAGATTTAATGAATATTTCACCAAGTTTGAATACATCAAAGGAACCACTGCTTTCCATATGCTATCATCAACATTCTCAATTACATAATGACTTGAATGGCATTTTTAATATTTATTATTTCCATTTCTGCTTCATTCTTTTGAAGCTAAAGCACTTATTCCATTTGTTAAAAACGATAATAAATCACTAAATATTGATATTGTTATTAACTTAGTTAGTTTGCACTTGATTCTGACATACCTTGACATTGGTACCCATATCAGATGCTTATTTTATTGTTGGATATCGAAATAGTTTAATTTAATTTGGTGTGCTCGATGGTTTATAAATATTAAAATACATTTTAGTGAATTATAACAAACTTAAAATAATATATTTCTTTTTAGCCGATCTGTAGTTATTTTTTTTATTTTACCCGATCCGACACGGTGGCTCGAAAGCAGCCGAATCGCCAGAAGGGGGTCTTTCAGTGACCCCAAGTATTTAAAATCAAGATATTGATGATTTCTTCATTAATAATTGAACGTTTTCTTAAAAAATGGATTATTATAAGAATAATAATAGTTATTCTTGATATGCTTCATAATTTGGATTTTTAACTAATCAATATGATGCGCAAATGACACGTGCATACACACCGCTGACTTCTCGCGGCACGTGTCACTCGTACGTTTCACTCGCACTATGCACATCGTACAAGATGCGAGAGAGAAAAAACATTTCGTCATTCCATTGTAGCAGAGGCGAATATTGTTGTTTTTTCCCCAATTGCGGACAATAAAGGTCATAAATTATTTATAATATTTATTCTTTAGACGCTTTTTAGACAAATATATACGTTTGTGACATGTACGATTTATATTAAACGAGTTATTGGAGCAAAATTAAAAACAAGGAGTCCCAATATTGGCACGGCTAGGTTAATGCTACTTTAGAAAAAGCTCTTTCAGCTTCACAATTTGTTATCAGGATTGTTAAATAGATTTTTAGAATAATATACAAATTTGGAAAAATGAGATTTCTGTTATAGAATAAATTTAGTATTTAATAAAATAAAATAATGAGTAATAATCTGGGGTCCCCGATGATCGGGGGCCTAATAAGCATTTCTATACATCCAGCACATCTACAATCTAATTCCGAGATATGGCTGATGATAAAAGCATATCATTCCTGAAGTATCAGGACTTTAAATTCAATCGAATGTGAAAGTTCTACTCACTGTTTTCTTACTCAAGTTTAACAACATAGTGTATCATGGGTTTTTGTCACCAGATCATACAGATCTTACCAATGAGTACTATTTGTACCGTTTTCTTGATACATTTCGAAGAAAATGATAAATAAATGAAAGGACGAAGTTTTAGGAACATTGTCGAAAAAAATTGTAGATATTCAATAAAGACTAGATTGGTTTGTTTTGGAAAAAAATCCAAATCGTACATTCTTATCGAAAATATATAAAAAGATTATTACTTTAGTGCGGCGCTTACAGAATGTCATTTTTTTAATTATAATTGAATAGTATTTTATTTTAATTACTTTTTTTATTGACAAAAATTACAACATTTCTATCTGTAAAGGATATTCACTATCTAGAGCTAACGGACAATCAGTGGATTCAAATATATTATTTAATGGTGCACGTTAGGTCTCATTCAAATCGGATTAATCATACAGTTTTTCCAATATTATAAGAAATCATATCATTCAAAACCACGCCTGCTAAACAATGCTAAGCAAGTAATTCAATAACTGATTTGCTATTTTATAGCTAAGAGGGTGGCTTTTCTAATTAAAAGCTCTCAATACCAGCGTAGCAAAAATAAATAGTTCACACCTTAACATTGAAATTGTCTCTTTGGAAATAAAATTGCTGGATTAAAAAACAACGCCTTATTGCTTTTGACTAATGGGTTTGCTCACCACTGCTATGCCACATTACGATTCTTGTTTTGATTTTTGAACCCAAAGGTATAAGGCTAGGTCGCTTCCTTTTCATCGAAGATCATATCGAACTTTAAATTTTAGTTACACTTATTATTTATATCTAAGTACAATATGGAGAGTATCTAGTCTCGATACTTTCGCTCCTCTTCCTTCTTTCTAGGGGACCCCTCTCTGAGGAGGTTTTTCCCATGATGAAAGGATTGCTATTGCGCGACAGGGCTAATAATCACTTGCGACCGGCTACTTGAGACTCGTTTTGGGCGGATGTGCATATGTATACCTGTGTATATCTACATAGGTGTGGAATACCGAGGCAAACCCCCTCCTACTTGCCTGGACACAGTTGAGGGGGTAAAATCCGATACCAACATGGTAGAAGATATACGTCCAATGCCAGCAATGGCCAAGAGAGGGAAACTCTTTATAAAAAACCGCATACCAAGACGGCTCGGGTCCTCGCGGTATGGACACGAAAGCGGAGCCCTCACGTCACGTGTGAGACTCAGGTTCCTTTGGCCTCGACTACCATGCGAGAGTTTGGTAAGGTCCATGCCCTCAGCGAGTGAGAGCCTTGTGACTGGCAAATGATGATGATGATGATGATATTTTAATTAACCGAATATATAAGGTTGAGTGAAAAATAATTTCTGATTCAGGTAGACAGTTTCTATTGTTTAGATTTACTCGCAGTGAGTCACCCAAAAAGGGGATTTTTGTTTCCACTAGATAAATAAGTGGCCTGTCAGTCATTCGACAACTATTTAGTGTAGTGGACGTTACAGCGGTGTTATTCCGAACCCTAAAATAGGAGAATCAAAATGTGCATACTCGACATCTGATGCTTAGGGAATTCAAACAAGGCACTAGTGTTAGAGCGACGGCCTAAAAAATATGCAGTGTATACGGTGAAAGCCTGATAACTAATCGTGCAGATAGAAATTGGTTTGTGGAATTTCGTTCAGGAGATGAGACTTTGAAAAATGATCCAAGTGTGGGTGGCTCTTTCGACTTTGATGACGATATTTTAAATGCGATATAGGAATAAGTCCACGTCAAACTAAAATGGGATTGACAGGAAGACTTAATACGTCACAATCTACAGTTTAATCGCTACCTGGAAAATTTGTGGAAAGTCAGCAAGTTAAGCATAAGAGTACCATATAATCTCAGTGACAGAAATAAATGTCTATTGCCACAAGTCTCGTATCGCGTCAGAAAATCGAGCCTTTTTTTGAACAGAACGATAACAGGCGTTAAAAATGGATCACCTATGAAAATATTGTCCGCAAAAGACATTGGTTGGTTAAGGATTAACCACCCCTACCGGACCCTTAAGCCAATATTCATGGCAAGAAACTTTATAGTGTGTATTGTGGGATTGTCGATGAATAATCCATCACGAACTGATGAATAGCAACGAAACGATTACTGCCTATACATACGTTAACCAGCTGCAAAGTTTTCATGAAAAACTACAGGAAAAGCGTCCTGCACTCGTCAATAGGAAATGCGTTATTCTGTTACACGATAACGCCAGACCAAACACGGCAAAAGTGACTCAAGAAAAAAAATCTGGAGCTAACTGGTCTGTTTTGGCACATCCACCCTACTCCCCAGATCTTAATGAAAATTTTCATTTATGATGAGCAAGTCAATCAGGCCCTCGATACTTTCTTTCAGTCCAAACCCATCAAATTTTATAAGGAGGGGATCGATAAGTTACCAATAAAATGGGAGAAGGTTATATTTAACAGTGATGATCATTCGTTTCTGTTGTCCAGAAAATTTTGTATTACAGACATTAGATAAAAAAAGGTTTTTTTTTATTGACTTAGCCCTGGAATAAATATAACTATTCCGTGGAGGATTCTCTGGTTCCTGGTTGTTGTTCGTACGCTATAGAATAGACATATGGGGTATAATGTACGCCTTGGATATCACTGATTTAGATAGATAAGACACTTGAAGAAAAATTAAATTTCCAGGATTAAAGTACGTAATCGAAATTAAGTCATGAAAATGAGATTACGCTATTGATTTATTTATATTAATATATTTCGATCATGTACAAAGATTGACTAGCGTCGTATACGGACGCCTCCGCTTCCGGAAGTGGGCAGCTACTTATCGCAGTGGGTGGGGTCAAAGGTGATCCGCAGCCAATGGCGTGAGCCGCCGGTCGCGAACCTGGCGCCCTGACCCCGTGACCCCTCCCCCTTACAGCCGCGGCGCCCGAGACGCTTCAGCCAGATACATGTTACGTCACACGAGATAAAATACACGAGTTTCCCCGGCAATATTTATTTAAGCACTCGTGTCATTAATAATTCGAATAATAAATATTCGAACTCTCCCCCTAAAAAAAAGCATTTCAAGCGAATCTCCGCAAAGTCAGCGAGCATAACCCACCCGCTAAAAATCTTTTTCTTTCATTCGCGTTGCGATGATGACATTTCGAAAATTGAATTTTGTGACCCCATGCATCTGCTCACAGCCAGGGCTGTACATACACATCAATTAATAAAATAAAAGCTGCTATAATCGCAGAGTTACTAGGATTTAACATAAAAAATTGGGAATTAAATTGCCATCCCTTAAATAAAATTGCAGAGCGGAACATTTCCGGTGCGTTGCAATTTTTTAATGACGCGTGTAAGAACAGAATTGTACAATGTCCATTGTGAATTTTTTTTTGACCCTTATGCACAATATATCCAAGGGTCGTACGACACGATACTGAAAAAAAAAATCACCCACATTATTTCAGTAATTGAAATTCATGAGGGCGATTACGTCTTTTCATACATCGGATGAGATTTATGTATCAATTTTTATGGAATATTTTTATCGCTCGATATGCACGGTGCCATATCAATGTGGATGAAATTTAAACTGCATTAAATTCTTCATTTCGTGGCGGAATTGGATTATAGCATCCGGCCAAATCCTTCCGGCCATATTGTTCTTCGTCTGGCTTTTAATTAAATTTTCCGATACGACCCAATTTAAAAGCGCAATTGTATTAGAGCGAAACAGATCGAATATTGTTATAACGCCCATAAGATTTACGACAAATTTAAAATAATGACATTGCCCGGTCGACTTCCTTCGACAATTTCGAAAAAAAGGGGGAAAGTTAAACCAAGGGTTATAGTTTCGAAAGTCGTATGAGTTATTCGACAATATCCTGGACGAATGGTTGCGGTGTATGGAGGCGAAAGGACGAGATTTAGCATTTTTGGGCAGTTTGCCGGAGCTTTATGAAAATTTAATATCGGCCAAGGGTCCTTCCTCCGCTTGTGCGATAAAATTTTTATTAAATTTAACCTTTATTCGATTATTATGGCGTCCCTCATGAAACGGCAATGAAATTTAATTTATATAATTATATTTTTTATACAAATATAAATTGTATTAATATATTCATGGGATTATATAAATGCGGGACAGGGTTCACACAATGAAACCGTTTGGCCCCCTTTCAAATCCCAATGGATAAATTATTATTCAATACTTTCAATTGCTATACGTAATATTGAGTCGTTTCGTTTTATTAGTCCATTTACTTAAATCGCATACGATCCATGGACCCATGAAATATACAGAAATATATTCGTATACTTAAATTTGAAATATTTGCTGAAAGATTCTATTTTTTCCAATTAGAAAATGGATTTCTGTGTATCATAAATTCATGCGTATTTTTGAAAAAAATTGTCACAAATAGATTTTTTTAAATCATTTGTATAAAAATGTTAGCTTTGATGCATAAAATCTAAAAATCATCCTTGTTGATGTTAGAAATAAATAATAATCACTTGAGGAAATATCTCTGTAGTGTTTTCAGCACGGTATGTTGTCTAGAATTATCGTTGTAAAATATTACCTCTTTAATAGACATCTTTGATTAAGTTGGTAATGGATTTTAATCCTCATCTGTCAACTGTATTTTTCTTACGATACAAAAATACGGTATCCACTTTCCATCACCTGTTACAAAGTGGTCAAGAAATGGTTTTCTTTCAGGCGTGTTATAAGAAAGTACAAATGTTTATTCGCTGATGGATTATGTAGTATATTCATATCATTCTCTGTTACGTGTCTAAATATTATTCAATAATATGAATTAATTCTTTATTTAATTTAATTCTTGTTCTGAATCCCCAGGACTCTTTAGAGGGTTTTTTCAAAATTAACTAGTGCTTTTTTTACTGCGTTTAAGAGTTTCACATTGATATTTTAATCACTATTGGTTAAACAATTGCGAACGCTTAAAAGGTGCGTTTATGAAGAAAATAATCATGAATTGTATTCCCATTTTATATATAGAAGATCTGGTTCTAATTCTAATTTATTTCCGTTTTTAGTTTTAATTAATGTCATTACAGAAAGTGTTATTTCACACAGGTACTTGGATATAAAATGGATCATAAATATGTGTACCCGATTTTTAAAACAAATCCAATAATTATTTTGGTTAAAGCTGCTCTATTTTTACATCTTCAGCAAACGGATTCATGACCCATTTAAAATCTGACTTAATATTAGGAAGATCTGCTAATCCATTACAAATTTTTGCCTCCAATTTTTAACTATTAAATATATGTCCTTTAATTTGTTCTGCATTTACTTCATTTTCCGAAGTAAAATCACACAATGATGGAAAAATTTCTAAGGATCCTTTTTTTAAATTCTTCCTCCACATCACAGTTTTTTTTTAAATGCAATTACTTTTTCAGCCATTGTTGAAATGTCACCTTTGCCTTGAAGTAATGAATTCAACATGTTTTCTTTTTCGAAAATATCCGCCAAGAAATATACTATCAAAAACCATTTATCATCACTGAATAGGCCGGAGAACTTTAAACTTTTATCATTGTCTAAAAGAAAAATTCGACCAATCTGACTCTATGAAACGTACTCTTTGTAAAATAATTGAGGAACCGTCGTATATAATCGGAAGGGATAGTGTACCTACTTCTTGCAGTAAGCGTTATTTTTTTCTGTTATAATTTTGTGCGCGAGTGGAAATAAAGTATTTTGAAGAGAAATTTTACGTACCCCCTAGAATTTTCTGCCTACCCCTTGGCATATGCGTACTCCTCTTTGGAGACCACTGGTCTAGTATATCACCACTATCACATAGAGACCACTGGTCAGTCATATCTGAATCTTCAAAATAACCTCTGGCTAGTATTTGCATTGATAACATCTTTAATATGAACATAGCTTAGTTTTTCTGCTGCAGAACTTTCATCACTTAAAATAACGTATAGAATCTTATGTATTCTTTATTGATATTAATTCAATAAGTCCTCTTATTTGCATCTGATCTTCAACAAAAGCAATGAAAAATTGCATACTGGAGTGCACAAGTCATAACATGACTGTTTAATGATACAAATCATAGCTAAACTATTGACTTATTGATTTATTATTGACTTTTTTAAATATTATAACTCAGTTGCCGTTTTTTAATTCAAATTTCATGTCTTTGGATCATTTTTAAATAAGGCTAGAACTTTTATCTGTTCCTATATTATTACTTTTTAGCAAAAAAATGATATTTCAATGTATATTTGACATTTCTAAATCATAAACATAGGCATTCAAAATTATATCAGTATTATTTATAAATTAATTAATAAATTTGTAGCTGAAATTTTATCCAGTATCTAATCCATATTATATTTAATTTTTTTATAATTCACTTAATCACGTAATATTAGATTAAGAAGTATTTTCATATTGTATAGATACTTTTCCAATATATTATTTTAAAATTTAAAATTAAAATACATATGAAGATGATCACGTTATTCAGATTAATGGGATTTTACCCTTAACCAAGCAAATTATATAGATTTTTACCGTACGCCGTATAAACTATAAATAAAATAAAACGGCTAAACATATCGACATTCTAACAATCACATTTCCTTCAAACGATGTCCCTGCATTAATTTTCATTTAAAAATATTATATTTATTCATAAATAAATT
>JAGXCT010033151.1:0-18393 GCA_022495035.1 Philopotamus ludificatus | reverse complement strand
CAAGAACCCACTTCACCGTAGTTTTTTTATGACTTTCTTTGATTTTTTTTTAATTTTTATTAACAGCTTTAATTATTTTATTAAAATTTCAGTCACAGTCTCTAATATATAGAAAGTTGGAGCTGACCCTTTTGTGTTTTTTTTTAATATTAAATCGGAAAATCATTCATTTAAAGATCCTTATGTTCTAATTATATTATATCATTATTTAATTGATTAAGTCAGTTTTTTATTATAAATATTAGCTTTTTAAGTTTCTATTACTGTGATTTGATGCGATTTTTTTTTAATTTTCATTTTAAGGGCGTGGGATCTTCATGTACTTCATGTAACAAAAGCAACTGTATAACGAACAAATGTAATGTGGGTTATTTTCGAGATTAGTGGCTTATTTAACCCGCTCGCGGCCGGACGCGTAATCCTAATGGGCCGACAAACCGCCTCCGCAAAAATTACTCAACAACACATTTCATACCTGCGTCCCAAAAAAAAATTCAAAAATTGAATTACGCCTTTTTCTGGCTTGTCGGCCAAATGCATAATTAAGTGAAACGCGTGCGAGGGTATGGGGGATGGTTTGCGGAATACAAATAATTCGCTACTTGCCATGCAAATTACGTGGCAGCCGCGTGTATGATCCACGATTTTTTAACCCATTCCCAACCTCCCCCATATATATAAATAAAATTTTATCTGTCAGATACATGAGGAAATTCAAATACAGCACGTGCTCGCAACGAGGTCGAAATAAATATACACGGGGCTAATTTCGTTAACGGGCTACAACGTTTTGGGTTTTGATTGTGATTGTGTTTACGCATGAATTATTTTTTGGCTTCGGTTATGACCTGTGGAACGAGTAGAACTGAACATCGTAACAGCCCTTAGAATCACATTTATATACATATACTAAAAAATATATTTATTAAAAAAATAATAAATTATTTTTGGTTTTAATTAAATATCTTAAATAAATCAATATAAGTATATTGCTATTTAAAAATGGGACGTTTTTAAATCATATTTTGAGACATTAACATTTAAATGGGCCATTCTGTCGCCGAATTATAATTTATAATTTAATATACGCTCGCCCTGGGCATAAAAAAATCCATCGAAAATTTTAAAGAGCTATCGTTTGGCTCGCCGTAATTATTTTTAAATGATTTATACCCAACTTTGTTATGGAAGACATTGATTTAAGACTCTGCTTGCCGTTGCCAGAAAATACATCTCGTATATCCTTCGAAAATAACGATGTTTAAGCTTTTAATGACCCATATTTTTTGAAAACGCGAAACATTTTTGCAAAAAAGATAACATACGAAAATTAGAGGAAAAGCTTTTAGTGTATGGGGGGCTATCGGTCGATTTATCATTTTTTTGGGAACAGAAAAAATAATAGAAAGAGTTTTTATTTTGATTTATTCATAGCAAACATAAAAAATGTGATTTAGTGCTTTTTGATTCTTATAATTCATAATTATGACATATATTAATTATAAATAATTTTATTTGCTAATTTATTACAAAAATATCAAAATATTCTTGAAAATATAAAGCAATTTAAACAAAAGAACCATTTTTCAATTGATAATTTTCCTATTAACTTTAAGTAATATATAATTGAGTTTAATTATATTTTTTTTTCATTTTCTTTAAAAAATACTCAAACACTATTACAGACACTGGACATCATTTTTGACCCTTTTTATATATTTTTATCAAAAAATCTGATATCTTTCTTGAAATACAATTAGCTTTAAAGCATGTCAAGTAAAACAATTTTTTTTTATTAATTAGGGTAAATATTTTTAGTTGTGTTTCTTCCTATAAACCAGTGGTTCTTAACCTGGGTTCGATCGAACCCCAGGGGTTCGGTGAGTCAGTCTCCCGGGTTCGGCGGAGGTCAAAACACACACCCGACTTATTGTACGATATTATAAAAAATGATACGACGTATGATATAAGGGTTCGGTGAACGCACATATGAAACTAATGGGGTTTAGTACATCTAAAAAGGTTAAGAACCACTGCTATAAACCATCAACTCATTTTCTACACTCGTTTGATCCACGAATATCTGGAGATCATCTTTCAGTAGGATTTTGTTTTTTTTCTTTGCTATATTTCCAATGGAGAAGATAAGAGTCCACCAAATAAGAGTTATTTGCGAAACTCCCTGCTGTACGAGTTTCATGAAATAAACACAGAGATGGTTTATAAAAACTGAAAATCTAAATTTTGATTTAAAAGGACCAAGAGAGAAGAAGGTCGTAAAAGTGAATGATGGCATTTTAATGTGTGAAGTCAAAGCCCAATAAAATAAATTCAATAAATATTAGACGCACACGGGTACCCTTAGTCAAGCGTTTAAAACATCAAAAAAAAATCCAAAAACTAAAGGAGTTTAGATACCACATGCCTTGAGCGACGAGAACAAGGCTGTTAGCGTAAATTTCAATAGCGTTTTTTTTCAAAAAAGTTAAGTTTAATGATATAAGCAAAAAAAGTTTGAATATTCACTTTCATGAATCCAATGAAAATTTAAGTTTGGAAAGATTAAATCAAGGATTACAATTGTTTAAAGAGTAAAAAACATATTTTGTTCAATACGATCGTTCAACAGAGCGATTAGATAAATTAAAGCAATACTTTGAAATATGTCAAGTCCCTTGATATATACAGACAGAAGTTGTTTTCGGCAATAAAGAAAATATTCCAGTGTAAATTAGCCACTTTAAAATGTTCACAATTTTTTTTTGTTTGTTTTTAATATATTTCCATTTTATATTAATATGTATCCTAAATAAAAAATATATTTTCGAAAAGGTTTCATAATTTATATGTACCTTTTTATTATTTATTCATCATATGCTAAAGCATTTTTAAAATAATTAACTAAAAGAACTGTCCTTTTGAACTCCCCTGGCACATCTGTTGCGAAATAATAAACTGAAAGAAATATGCTAGGTCTATTCCCCCTGGCGCCTATAGGCACGAGCTATTGTTATCCAACTAAGCACGTGCAAGGTCATTGAAAATATAAAAATGGGAACAAATGTTTGATTTGCTTCAAATCGCAAAATACAATTAACAAAACCTAACCACAAATTTTGTATGGGTGCCTAACTTTCTATAGCGTGGTCCCTATCTCAACGCTATAGAAGGGTTGACACTTGTACAATCAAATGACAAGTGAGAATAAGACATTATCGGGAGAATTATCGGATATATAAAACAAAATAAATATATATTTTTATTAATTGAAAATAATTTTCTCTGATAGATTATTGGTTATTAATAATATAAGATTTGATAATATTAAACAGAACCTAATAAATATTTTAATATAAATCTAACATGTCACAAACTCTTTGTATTTGTCTTCAAAAATCTATGCAATGTTTTTTCTCGCTCGCATCTGGTACGATACGCCGAGTATGAGTAAAACGTGCAAATGACACGTACTGAGAGAGCTCAGTCTACGGTGTCCTCGAGGACACCTGTATTACCAATGAGTCAACAAGATTATTTTTTTATCTTTAATTTAATTAAAATATGTGTAGTTATTTTTTTCCGTTTAATAAATATGTATTTTAATTTAATTTCCGGGAAAATTATCGGCGTGTTTGCGTATTCGATTCCGGCGAAAATTCCGATTCCGCGAAATTCGCACGGAAGAAAAAAAAAATGCGGATTTATTTTGTTTAAAAAGTATAATATTAAAAGCGACCGGGGTTCGTATGAAATAAATTAATTTTGAAACATGTCCTGTTTACAGAGCCGGTACACGGACTAAGCCGATTCCGAAACAGGGAGCCTCGTGAAACTCGAGACCCGGGCCCTTAATTATACCACCAACCGCCCTACCCCCCGCCCTATCCGCTCCACGGCCCTATATATCCCCGAAAAGGATCGAAGCCTTCTAGGTAATTTTATTACACGGGGGTAAGTGTTAGCCAGAGATAAATGTCACCCGGACTTGAAACCTTAATCCGAAACTGTCACGTGACATTTTCTACACGATCATTGCAGCTGATGTGTTTGGTGGATTAATTAATTTTTATTTTTAATTTCAGGCATGAAGCCGCGCATGAAGAACCACTTCCGGGCGCATCAGCTCTCGGTGTGGTTGCGGCTGGTTCCGGAGCTACATCGTGCAGGGATGGAGGACGTCGTGGCCAGACACAACCTGTTCAGGAACCACAACGACGCCGATTTGTACGACGGAGTGGTGCGGCCAGATCCATTATCCAGGGCCATGCCCTACGAGACTTCAACGGACGTCTTCAGGAGGCAACAGGCCATAGCCAACAACACGCTGTTCGTCGACATAACGCTAACGACCGCTGACACGGTAATGGCGACCTGCGTTACCTTAGTGCCTGGTAACTCCCAGAGCATCTCCAATGGGAACGTAACGAATGATCCATTAGCGAGTCTGGAAGCCGCAGGGTATGCGGCTTACTCCACAGCACTCAGCGTAACGATAGCGATAGGATGCTCACTGTTAATATTGAACGTGCTCATATTCGCCGGAGTGTATTACCAACGAGACAAGACAAGACTCGACGTGAAGAACATGCAGCACTACAGCTCCAAGGGGAGCTTCGATCAGCTGACGGGGAAGCATTCGCATTACCACATCGACCATTCGCAGAACGCCAGCGTGATCGTGGACGTCGAGACCCAAACGCACAAGTCCAAGAAGCACAAGAACAACAGCAACATATCCCAGAACAACGAGCCGCCGTTCACGGACGTGAGCTTCAAAGGACCTCACCTCTGCGGCAACACCACGCTGCAGATCAACACCGGCGCGCTGATAAAACCACCTCCGCAGAGTCCCAACGTCATGATGGGCAACAGTCTAACACTTCCGCACAAGAACAGAGCCAATCAAAAAAATCTGAATCCCAACGCGGGTATGCACCAGACCATGTCCTCAGTGGCGACGCTGCCGAAGAACAGCTCGGCCCATTTTCAACAGCAGCAGCACCTGCTCAACACGTCCAACATGATAGCGGAAATGCACCAACAAGGCATCTTACTACCACCAAACGGATCGGCAACCATGCACCTGAGCATACCTTCGTCGCCACCACTCCACAGAAGACCGGACAGTCCACCGATTACCCAGAGTCTGCGGGCAACACACGGCACCTTCAAAGGCGGCAATCTAATGAGCGGGCCTAATGGAGATCAGAGTAATTTACCCCAAGCTGCCATGAGCGAAATGCGAGTGTGATAGTTATTCTAATTAATTAATTTTATAATTAAGAGCACCATTAAACGAATGACGTAGGAAAAATGAAAACACAAGATGTATATAGGTCTCAATTCTTCGAATCGTGATATGTTTTCGTGGGTTTTGAGCTCTATCGTGTTATTGTAATCATCGATTTTTTTTGTTATTTATATCAAAATTTATAACTATACGAAATTAATACGTAAGATTGTGTAATAAATATATATATTTATTTTATGTTTAATGTAATAACTATTGCTGTAATGTGGAAAATGCATCAAAAATAATCTTGCAGCTGCAGTTGTTATATATGAGGTAAATTGAAAAGAAATAACGTTATAGGCTCTTTCATAATTATAAATACCGTGCAACGAATAACTATTTTTTTTATAATATCGAGAAATATCTTTAAATCGTGCTTTTGACTAATACATTTTTTTTATATTAAATTGTAGAGTTTTAATATTATTAAAAAATATATTTGTTACACATTGCCCACGGGAGTCGTGGATTCCACGACATTAGCGTTTTTACGTATGTCCGGGGCGCGCATATCGTACACTAGCCGACGTTTTGTTGTTTCACATATGGTTTTTGGTTAGATACTTTATAGTTATAGCAATATAAAAACTAATTCTAACCTTGAGGAGATTTTGGGCAAATATAAATTGAAGTTTTCTGCTGAGCAGCTTTAATCACAATATAATAAAATAAATTGCCATTTCACAGAATCAATTAATCTTTTTTTTTAAATATTGTTTTTACGATTTATTCTTTTTTCCAGCTTCTTTTTGAAACAGGAGAACTGTTTTTAAAAAAAGCTTTCACAACTTCCGAACTGTTAAAAAATAACTTCTCTATGTTCAGCTTAATATGTGATAAAAGCCTTAAAATTTGTTCAGGTTTATAGGTTTTTCCCGTCCTTGAAAGATTGCCTGAAAATAAAGAAGCATGATTTACTTTCACATAGATTCATTAGAAATAGCTAGAGCTTTTGAATGCTTTTTGGAAGGGACTGACAACAATTAAAACAAGGAAAATATAGACGAGAGACGCTGGTAAATGATCAAAATTATTTTTTATCACGAAAATCACACAAATCAGAACAGTAGATATTTTTCTTTTTTTCACAAAGCTTTTTCGATGTTATAGATCTATCGGAAAACTATTTTTTGTAAGTCTTCAATGCTTGTAAAATAGATTTAATGCCCTTAATATACCTTATGGCATATTATTTTGTTGGAATTGGATCGTGTTTACTTCTACGTCGGACAAGTTTCTGGAATAAAACTGTCCTCCAAATCATTAAATGTCATTAAGTTGAGGTTAAAATGCTACAAGTCGATTCCAGCTTTCTGAAAACAATTTTTGATCGCATCTAAAACAGACAACATGTTTTTTTAAAGATCTTCATTGTCTGTATCGAGCTTTTGCAGTAATAAGGCTTAAGAGCACTGAATATTCTCATTTTAACCCAAATTTATTGAAATTTTAAATATTTCAGGCGTAAATTGCTGAAAATCTAATGAAATACAAAAACTCGACTTTAAAGTTATATAATTCCATATAAAATATCCGAGTTGTTGTTTAATAATTTTCGTAAAAAATAATTACAATGATTATTGATGAGCTTTTACCTGATATCATTAAAATAATATTGTAAAAGTAATTTATACTTATACGATTATATTTTATTATATGTTAAAGTCATCAAAACAGTGCTTACCTCAATCCAGATTACTAAAACAATTTTTAAAATTGCTTATTGTGCAAAATATCATATTTAAATGTTATTTCTTTTCACTTTACCTGAATTTTTTTTGTAATATTGTTCATATACATATTTTATTTTATTTCATTATATTAACGAAAATGTAAATATCTTTAATAATCAAATGTAATTCAATAGGTTGAATTATTCATATATTATTCGTGTTGATTTAACTGAACTTATTATACAAAATAAATAATGGTACTCTGTAAAACACAATGAATAAATAATTAATAAGAATTTTTCAATGTACTGATATGTATTAAAAAAAAATATTTTGTATTTACAATGTAAAATAATGACAACGTGTTTTTATCGCAAAAATATTTCAGTTTTGATTTTGTAAATAAATATAATAAAATTAAATAAATATAAAAATTATATATATCGTTCATTATAGGTATGTTTATTTGAGAAAAATAAAATATATAAATTAAATTATTGTTTTACTCTGTATGAATCAGGTGAGTTTCCCGGAGAAAATTTCGTCATCGTTTTTATTTTATTATTTTAATGCAGCGGCCAATTGTTAAATTTTCCAACCACAAAAGTGTTTCCGGAAGGAGTTCTTCCACTTTGGTGTTTTATGTTCCCGTTTTAATTTTCCATTATTAACTGTGAACTCCCATTCTTTATCATCCTTCCTTTTTCCTTCCGCTACACGAAATATAACGCGCTCAGACCCTGGGGCCAATGAAATAAAATAAAAATATTTATATATATAAAAAAAAAACAAAACTTTTCATTTGAAGAGGGTCGTATAAAAAGTTCTGTACATGCCATAATTTGAGTCGGCGAAAACAGGATGGACAACTTTCAGCATACGAGGTATACATATAATAAAATTTAATATTTTTTGAATACGTCACGATATAAAATTTTATGTATATGCTCGATGTTGACTTTTCATCGTCGCTCTGCGGCTTATCCGTGAAAGGTTAAATATTTTCCTTTGTGACGATATCTACAATATTTTCTATACACGTGTAGATATAATAGATATTCGGGGAGAGCTTTCGATGATACTTTTTATAAAATGTTAAACTGATATACGAAATATTAGGTTTTTTCAAAAGAAATCAATTATTTATTTTTCTCGCATAAAATTCTATTTTTCCAAATGATTAATAAACATTATTCCAAAATATAATTACCATTGTTACTTACAAACTTTCTTCTTCTTTCTTGTAAATTTTCGATCCCCCTCTTATAAAAGCTGAGAGGTTTCGACGCAAATTTTTTTTTATCATATAGTGAATGTTCTAACCATCGAGATAGGTGATAATCTGACGGGAATAGATCTGGTGAGTATGGGAGATGTAAAAGTACTACCCATTTCAGTTGTTAAATTTTTCATCAGTGATTTTAGCGTGTTGGAGAATAACACTATTTCCTGTGAAAAATTTACGATGTTTTTCTTTCAGCTTGTTGTTCTATGTGTCTAATTGTCGACAATAAAATTCTGCAGTTACGGTTTTATTAATTTATAATGAAAAAATCCATTCATATTCCACCAAATGCACAAAAGCAGCTTCCGAAATGTCAATCCTGGTTAAGGGGTTGTTTCTTGGATATCCATTCATTTTTTCCTCTCGTAATTTATCCTAAACTAACCATTCTGTTTACTTTTCTGATCCATTTTAAATGTCTCCAAGTTCTACGAGTCTTTGTGATAATTAAACTATGGTCTGGCGAGGATCTGATTAAATTAGAAATGCCAGGGGGTTGTCATCGAAATTTGAGGGTCTTTTTGATTTATGGATGTCCTTCAATCCCCTGTTGTCCAGTTTAAATCGTCGAAACCAAAATTGACATCTGTTTACTATCAGTACTGGTCAGTACGACTCGTTGATTTTTTTGAGGCTTTCGTGGCGTTCAGGACTATATCATAAAAACCAACATTGCGAGACATTTTACCCTTAATAATAAAAAAATATTCTACAAAAACTTAAACCGACAAACGAAACAACCAAAAAATAACTTTTAAAGTTGTTTATCCCATCGTGTCTGGACACAATCTGAACCCAAACGTGAGCATTCAAAATAATTGATTTCTTTTGAAAAGACCTACTATTTAAATTAGAGTGCGATTTTTCGCGTATTACCTGAATTAATGGCCTTTCTTTATGTTTTCACGTCAGTAGTTTCATCAATAAGCGACTGGATATTGAATAAAAAAAAATGGATATTTCTTCCGGCATTAAACCTTTCTTTGCCCACTATCGCCGAAAGAGAATTTCGAATAAAATCACTCGACTAAAATTTATCTTGGCCCTTGTATTTATCAACCCGTGAATAACTTGCGAAACATAAAGCGGCCGGTTGGCACTTAAAAAAAATACACAGGGCGCTTCAAAAGTAGCGGCCATTGTGCGATCGGTTATCTCGTCGCTCGTTATTAAAATATATTTAAAAACTTTGCTGATATCTGTGAGTTTTATGCTGTTTTGTGCTGGATGAATGTCGCGGTACTGTTTGTTGCGCTCTTTTGTCCCGTGCTCGCGACATTCGGATGGAAATGATAAAATCGAAGATTAACGACCGTTTTTGCTAAAGTTGGTGTGACAGGGCCCTGCTTATCTTGACACTGGCTGCAAGGCAATTTCTAGAACGATACAAACCCAAATGGGACCATTTTTATAAAAAAAAATAACGGAGCCTGGGTTGAATTTCAAAGTGCTCATTTCTGCAACTCTTGATATATTAGAGATACCGGCTGAGTTATTTTTTTTATTAACAAATTAAAAGCTAGGTAAATAAAAAAACGGCCATATTATAACTATTGTTATTCTTTATTGAATGATGTATTGAGTAGAGTGTTGTCGCGTAGCGCAATCATGGTTTCGTCGATTCTACGGAGATATGAGGAGCCAGGCCGCTATCCAGGTTAATTCAGTGACGTGTGTCTTACAGGAGGTGCCCCTAGCACCCGATCAGACCCTAAATTAAATACCAATTGGTCCTAGCCTCGTCTGATTATTGTTGTCACAATCCACGCGTTGACAGCTCGGCTCCAGTGCTCATGGTTGGCGACCTGATCCGTATTTGAAGAGCCTAGATAACCTGGAAGACGAACGTCACAGTCCTGGGATGAGGGTTGGGACAAACATGTCTCTACTGGAGGTCGCGTAGTATGTACTGGGATGTATTTTTCCCATTTACAAATCAACGAAATATGGTGGATTAGCTCTCCAAAAAATTCAATAAAATAAAAAGCAACAATTATTAGGTATACCATCATAGCCAAAAGTGAGTTTCATCCTCCCATTTTACTTATCATCTATATAATTTTGTCTGAATTTCCCATAACATAAACACATTTATTAATATTACATGCTCAATGTAATTATATTTTTTAATGTCATCGTGTTTAAGAGAAAAACATTGTTATAAATAACAAAATGAAATAAAATAGAAAATCGGTAACAATTAAAACATAAATGGCTTTCATATACATTTTTGTATAGCCGTGTATCATGTGTTTTTTATTAACATTTAAAAAAGCATAATAAAAAAAGATATGTATATATTAGGGTACCCATAAGTAAAGTCGGTTTTTCGAAGCCCTATCTTTACAATAGTCTCCTTCAGTCTGATAGGCAGTAAGGACGTGTTATAAGATTATCATGAGTAGCGGCTACCTGCTCGTGGCCAGGAACAAGACAAAAAAACTGTTTTTTTTATCCCTCTGACGACAATGGGAGAGACCATGTCCGTCGGAACAACATCTGCGAAGCTGTATGAAGCGAAACTTTCCAATATCATTTGAAAAAGAAAGCGACATAAGCTACGAAGGATATCTGTGAGATTTACGGTGACATATTAGATGTTAGGAAATGTTAACGATGGTTAAAAACATTTAAATCTGGTGATTTGTGTTTGGAAAACGAGCCTCGAAGTGGACGACCCGTCCAGGTGGATGAAGCAGCCGTGAATTCTGGAATCGAAGACGATCCGTTGCTGACAATAGAAAAAAAAGCAAAAGGTCGATACATCCTGGTCCAGTACTCAGAGGATCCTAAAGAAGTTAGGAAAGATTCAAAAAGAAGGTGTTTGGGTCCCACACGCATTAACGTGCGACCTCATGTTTCGAAATTGACGTGTGAAAAAATTCAGGACCTTGGTTGGGTCACCCTGTTGCATCCTCCATACTCGCGGGATCTCGCACCATTTGATTATTACTTATTTTGTTCTATGGAAGAGATCAAAATTTCAATTCCTTAGAAGAGGTGAATACAGAACTTTCAGACTATTTTCAGTCAAAACCCGCAGAGTTTTACAAGAAGGGCATGGATGATTAGAAAGAAAGGTGGTAGAAGGTTGTAGATAATATAGGAATTATTTTGTATAAGAAAAGTTAAATAAAGTATATGAAAAATTGTTTTGAATTTTATTGAAAAAAAACGACTTTACTTATGGGTAATAGAAAAAATAACGACACAACGCACTCCATAAGCCTATTTTAATCAAGAGGATCACTGTAGAGTATATATGAAATGGAAATTTAAAATGGAATACAAGGGATCTATGATAAATTATTGTTGTTATCTACTTCTCCATTTTTTAGTAGGAAGTAAAACTGTATTAAGCAGAGAAATTCTAAGGAAGGTTTGGGAGTATTTATGGTCATAGTTAGCGAGAAGGGAAATTGAGGGGTTTATATTTTAAATTTTATGAAGATTATCTTAGAAAGGAGTGGCATATTTCTTTAAGAGGATCTTGAGAGGGAAGATATTTAGATGTTTGTGTATGCCTGAGTTGCGAACAAACCATGGTTATTTATTATTCTCTGAATTTTGCTTGTTTGTGTAGAATGCATTGAGCCCTAGATCGGGGAAGTGGATTTGAGGAAGGAAGATGAGAGTATAAATAAGTTTTTTTAGTTTTAAAGAGAGGACGCCAATAAGAGTGCGAGTGCCAATAAGAGTGCGTTATTTGTATTGATTTTTTAATAAGTAATTTCACATGGGGTCTCTATAAGAGCTTTTTTAGCCATAGTGACCCCGAAGAACTTCACTCCGGAATTCTTTTAATGGTAATATTGGTGGGATTTTATGTTTTTTATGGAGAAAAAATTGTCTGTGCTAAAATATCGATCAAATTATGAAGCATATCATGAACAACTATTTTTATTCATAGAATAATCGATTTTTATTTAAATATGTCAAGATATCGATGAAGAATTCATCAATATCATGACTTTGAAATGCTTGGGGGCATCTGAGATACCCCTCCGGACTAAACGGTTTTTTTCAGTATCGTAGTTAAATGTAAAACTGCCCTTTATTGTCTCGAAGGATATTTAGATTCTACCAATTTGACGATATCGTTTGATTGTTCACACTCTAAAATATTATCAGTTTTTTCTATTGCATATATGTCTTTAGTTTCATTTGCTGAACGTCCGTCAAATGTCTACATATTTTTTTTAAAATAAAAATTACTCGGAACGCTATTTAGATATACAATAAATTCTAAAATATTATTTTTCTTTGTATTAAAAATAGCTTCGTTTAATATGATTGTATTATAAAATAAAATGATTATATAAATGTAAGTTTTCTATATTGTATTATGATTAATTGAAAATTAAGTAAAATTGTGTAATTAAAAAATTTAAGAGATCCATTCTGTATATCCTTCGGGAACACTTAAATTAATTCAAAGCCCAAAATTAATCACAATCAACAAACGAACGTCTCAGCAGAATAACAAAATATTTTCATGACAAAATGCTTCGTTTTAACCCATTGGCCGCCGGGGGACAGCTGTCACCCGACGTCTTTATCGACGAGGCCATCCAATATCTATGCAAATGAAATATGGAAATTTGCAACTTTTATTCAGCACATTGACGGAGGCGATTATTCCGCAGTTTAATCATTGTAAATTTAAAATTAGAAAAAAAATGCAATCATGGAAAAACACTTTTTTTTAATTTGAACCACACACATACATAAATATATCCACAATATAAAAATCATATATCAAATAATACTTCATCTTAACGATAATACGAATGCTCGTTAAAAATTTAACGCCCTAATTAGACAATCGAATAATTAACCGATCGACGGTTAATTGGCTTCGAAGGCCGCGCAAAACACTCTCCGCAAAAATGTAAGAGTAATTTCTTTTGGGCCTAACCCTCGACATGTCTCATCCATCAATCTCCTAAAACTTTTCTACACTTTTATATATATATATATAAGTATTATATATACCAGAACAAGAATTCACTATTAACTATTCGACAAGGATAATAGAATTAGACGTCAATTATCGTTTAATCTAAATTATTTTTCCACATTCTTAAAACTATCACGTATACTCGAAACGTGCTGAAATACGATTATCACTAAGCTTATTATTAAAATGAGGCACTGTGTAGAAAAAAAATCTAATAAAAAGGCAGCTGTGCTAGAGATTTCCATTAAAATAGATAATAAAAATAATAATGGCTATGTAAAGTACCGAGACAATGCTTTGCGGTTTTCATGATTTTTACGCTTTATTCATTATATTATTAAAATAAAATATTTTTGCACCACATTGCACTATCTGGTTGCTGTAAGTACATAGATATGAGATCAAAATATATGTTTTAATAAGATGTGTTAATTGTTTTATTATAAACTAGTATACGAGCGTATCCTTCATATAAAAAAATACAGCACAAACAATTAATTAATGCAAATACACTTGATTCAGTTTTACACGGAAAATATGTATCATGTGAATTATTAAATTTTCCGACTTTTCTTAACCTTTAGACTTATCCATATTTTATTTTGCATTTTTTGAATTATTTTAACTTTTCATTGTATTTTTTCTGTGTATATACATTTTTTAAAAAAGAAAACTATTGGAATAAAAAAATCATCAAAAAAATGCATTTCAAATATTTTAGAAGAATATAAAATCAGAGACTTTATTTTACAGTATTTATCAAGAACACAGAAACAAACAGTAAGCAAGAGAGCTCGTTAAATAAGTCACAGAATTAATTTAAAATTATGTATTGACTAAATTCATAAAATAATATAGTATAAAATAATATATAACTTTGGAGAGGTTTTTCTATCTGAAATATATTTTTTAATTAACTTATAACTGACTTTTTTAATCGGATATCAGATCAAACCCTATAGATGGTTATAATTCAAATTCCCAATAAATGCATATTTTTTAATAAATTTGTAAAAAAATATATTGAAAGTAACTCATAGATTCGACCGGAAAGGGTTAAATAATTTATTTTTGAATTATCTTATTTAACCAACAGTGCCTTAAAGAATAATTATTAACGTATCCAAGAAACACTTTCGATCCTGATTAACCTAGCCGTGCCGATGGGGTCTATTAGGAACCCCAAGTTTTTTTTATCGAATAACTCTTTTAATATAAATTCTACACGTAAAAAGTCTAAACAAAAATGATGTCCTTTATTGTCTGGAATTGCCAAAAACAATAAAAACATACCATAAATAATTATTTTTATGCTTAGAATAATCCATTTAAAAAAAATCGATAAAAAATTTATCAATATTTTTACTTGAAATGATTGGGGTCCCTAAGAGACCCCATTCGGACGACGCGGTTGTTTACGATCCGCCGTGAAGAGAGTATTAACCTTTGCCACTCTATGGACCATACATATTGCCCCTAAAAATATTTTAACAAACATAATCAGCCGATATTTTATTGATAAATATTTTTAGCATATAGATTCGACTAAATATTTCTACCCCTAATACGATCTTAGAAATGATTCGGATGAAAGGAGACGTTAATCATTATTATTGAATTAAACCTGGTTTATTCCATATATTTAAAAAAAAAAACGTTCTTGACAATCTCATGTACAGTACTGCGGAACATTAAAAAATAGATAAAATACTAAAAAATATTAGCAATAATAAAGTCAGAATGACTAAACTGGGCCGTAGATCGACAGTGGGCGACTAGACCCCCCCTCACTCCGCTACCAGCCCGCATCCATCCAACACACGGCACTGGTAGCGCTGACAAGTATGTTTTTATTTTTTTTTGTATACATAATATTTAATCAATAGACACATATATTAATATTAATAAATAAAAATATATTTTCCCTTAATTTGATTGGGGGTTCTGCGGATTTGCAGTGTATATGGATGAGCCGCCCCTGCTCATGTATCAAAGCATTTTTTTATTATGTGTTCGGGATAAAATAATCAACGCTCACTGAGCGTGAGATTAAAATCGATTAATATTCATTATATTACTTAAAGTCGAATGTATGAATAATTTTAAAAATATTTAAGGGTCTTATGGTACTAAGAGGAAGAGTATCGTTATATATAATAAATAAAATCCGTGTAAAATTGAATCGAATGTGCTTAAACTGGTCCACTTTGCAACTACGCTTATTATTTTACATATGTCGTTGCATTTTATATTTATTAATATTTAATTTGTTTTTCGTGATGATTATCGTGCATAAAAGATTCAGTCTATTTTTCGCGCGTCACTATACTCTGATATTTTTCACAGTCTCCGTACTGCACTCTGTATCGTTGGAGGATTCGGACATCGATTTTCCGATATCGTGCAACTCGTTGGTGATTTTCTGGGCGGGGACCGGTTGGGGTATGGAGCTGCCCTTGACGGCGGGCTTCAGCTGCGGTTTGCTCCTGACCGCTTTGGGACTCGATTTTTGGTCCTTGCTACCCTTCGCCGGCATCACGGGGGTCTTCGGAATTTTGGACGAGCTATCACTCCTCTTCACCCCCGCCGTCACGTGTCGTTTCTCCGTCGATTTGCTCTGATTTTTGGCATCGTGCTTAATATCCGGACCCTTTTTGCCGCTGTCTCGTCTCGTCAGCGAATTGGATTTCGCATCTTTTGCTTTTTCCTGTTGGGCGCGCGACCTTTCCAGCTCTTCGGCGGTCGGGGGTCCCTTTGTGTCCGGCCTATAAACCGGAATTTCTATTTTGTAATCGTTTGATTTTCCGGGCTTGATTGGATTGAACTTGGCGGACTGGACCGGCGGCGGCAGGCTGTTCGTATGATAGCATTTCTCGATTGATTCGACGCTGTTATCGGTCGCGAGGACCCTCGGTATGCTCGTATTTTTAATCGGAGGATTTCGATTGATGGTCGGTCTGATTATGACCTTGCCATCGTTCACGATCATCGGATCTATGGGATCCGCCGATATAATGAGCTTCGGCTGCGGTCTCACTGTTTCATAATAAGCATTCTCTTTACTAATCCCATCCTCTCTGTCGCTTTCACTAAACGAGCCATTCCTCTCCAGCTCGATCATATTGATCTTCGGCTTATTTTTTATCTGAGTGTAATACGAATTGTCAGGATCATTCAATCTTTTAATATTCGGCAAAGTGTTGGAATGCATCTCTACATAATTTTCATTGGGACAATCGAACGAATTCATGCGCTCGTAATTTCTATACGAATCTGGATTTCTTCCGAGCGTTGAAGAGCTACGTGGCGGTGGTATCGGTGGTCCTCTTGCGAATGTTTTCAGTTCAGTCGGAGTACTGACTTCGGAGTTTGACGGAGAATTATTCACTGAGTTAAGTAGCAGATGCAGATTGCATTGCGGCGGTAAAGACATCCGCTTCTGAGCTAAACTAGGGATTATATCTCCCGGTCTCGGATAATCCGGTAATACTTTAGGAAAATTGCGACGCTTTATTGTCATCAACGCTTCTGATGGACTCATAGGAGACGATCTCTTCTCATCTCTAGACGTGACATTGATATCGTTTCTAAATGCAACCGGAGGTTGTATCGTATTGAACGTATTGAATTTATATGGAATATTTCCAAACATCTGCGTGTAGTTGACATCTTTAACAGGATCTGATGCAGAGTGTTTATGTACGATCTTGATTATTTCGCAGGGTTTTTCCGGCTCCAATTCAAGATCGACTGTGCTTCTGAACAGATTTTCATTGCTGCTCGGCAATGAATCCGTCGATCGTTTGATGAAGTCTTCGACAGTCTGCGATCGTCTCAGAGGAGTGGTACATCTCACGATCTCGTCATCATAGAAGCAGTAATCTAGTGACTTCGACAGCTCAATGGGTTGTTGTTTCAATACTGAACTGCTTCTTGTGGCTGGTGTAGCATCCACGGCGACTGAAACCTTCTGCGGCTTCTGTTTTTGTATACTGCCCTCTGAAATATTTCGTCTGTGCTTATTTTTTGCTGATTTTGAAGATGCGCTTTGTACGCTTGGCTTGGAACTTTTAGCAGATTCAGTTTTATTTTTAACATTTTTCTTATTTACATCAGAAATATTTTTCGTGCTGCTTTGCTTCTCATGCGTACCTATTGATAACGTGGATTCTGTAGTAGCTTTTAATGATCCAGTCAACGATCCGATCTGACAGTTTGGTTTAGGCAAATCTGTCGGTATCCTGTCTTTGTTAATAGGCAAATTTATGACGTTTCCGTTAGATAAAAATTTCGGTTCCTGTTCTTTAATATCGTTGCTTTTTCGCAATAAACTCGGAGAACATCTCTGCACGATTTCATGTGCGATCCAATCCCTAACTTTAGTATGTGCATCCAGCGTGCTAGAAGACATCTGTCTTCTCAGTTTGAATCTTTGTCCAAATCCGCCCGAATCATCAGATTTTGGAGTCTTGGATCCGTCGTATACATGATTTTTAACCGGCTCATAAAAATCTTCGCTCTTTTTTCCTGAATTTCTGACTGCTTTCAGCATACCGCATCCGCTTCCCACTTCATCTTCTTTGATCTCTTTATCATATATATGCTCATCGCCATCAGGAAAATCTCTGTTAATACCAAAGCGCTTTATTTCTCGCTCTCTAGATTTAAGTCTGCTTTTAAAATAATACAGAGTTACGAAAATCAATAAGTTTATCAGGAAAAATAAGACCCCAGCTGCTATTATCAGATTCATTGTTAATGCAGATTGCTGGATTATGTCATTGGACTCAATCTCCTTTTCCTTAGGCTTCTCTGTAGTTAAAGTAGAAACTAAGATCGAAGGCATTTCTTCTGTCGGTTGTTTCCATCTTCTCAATCCGTCTACTACTCCAGCAGGCATCGGTCGGTTCGGTCTATCCATCTTGCTCAACACTCGAAGTGGATCTTCTCTGGTGAATTTAACATCAGTTCCGCGTGGATACGGACTATATCTTCCATAATCATCTTTAAATCTTGGATTTTCCGCATAGTCTCTATCATCTAAAAAATACAAATATATGTATTAAATATTTTAATGATATGTTTATATACAGTAGCAGTCATTGAGATCTAGTAGAGTTAAAAAAATATATTTCTTAATTTTTAAGTAAAATTCGTGATCATAGATAGTGATTTTTTGTTT
>JAGXCT010033148.1:0-10769 GCA_022495035.1 Philopotamus ludificatus | reverse complement strand
CGAAAAAAAATGTTAATTTGGTCGGAACCAAAAATTAACGTATCTGAACCGAAAAAAAATATCGGTTTACGGTTCAATATATGTTTAAAAACATAATTGTCTTACCATTGTTTACAATCGCGCGAATCGGTCATTGGCGAGATCGATTAATCCCTTCAGATAGATTTATCCCTTTAATAAATAGTTTTTCGACTCATCAGCGCAAAAATTGGTTAAAATGCATTTCTTAATGATTTTTTCGTGAAAAATTTAATTTGGAGGCGTTTTTATATGAATCAAAGAAATACAAAAAAAGCACTCATAATGAGCCGTAAATTATCAAAAAAAGATCATATCCGACGCTGGAAAGCAATCTTGTCGTATCTCAAAAAAATAAATTTTACAGAGGAGACAAAAAAACAATATTAACTAGAATTTGGATCCTTATACTTATAAAAGTATATAAATTTGAACGTGGTATCCTATTTACCGTATCGTATTATTTTTTGAGATACAGCAAAATTACTTTCTAGCATTGATATACTTAGTTAAAAACAATACATAATAAAAACACATGTGGCTTTAGATCATTCAAAATCTTTAAATCCGTATAAACAAGGAAAACGACCAATTTTACAGGGAAAAAAGTGTTCGCGGTTACGAATAAAATGGAGACCACGTGTATTCAAATTTAATCATCCCATAAATATATTTTTATAAATTATTTATTGACAATTAAAAGAAATAAATTCACTTTTCAAATTCTAATAATTAGAAGTATCTCAATCACTAACGATAATCTTTAATTAAGCCCAAAGATCTTGCACACTTTAACCGTGAATATTGTGTCAAATTCTTTTAATAAAAATAATAACATTTTAAAAATAAACAATCGGATTTAAACTGAAAACTGAAAAAGTCGTTATTTTTATGCAACAAAAAAATATTCTTTGTTAATTTATAATCTATCGCAGCACTTTTTAGAGAAAAATAAACAGTTCATATTATTTTCAAAGCTCGTGTTTAGATAGTATCTGTTTAAACACGTAAAAACATTTTTGGCCCAATTATCTTACGTTAATATAGGTTTTTATGAGGAATATTTTTTAAACTCCAGTCTTTCGTTAATTTTTTTGATTAGATGCTTGTATATAGTAAAATTTTCTAATCCCATTCGACGGATAAGCTGTCAAAATTAAACCATTAACGAAATTTTTTGGTCATAATTTGAAGCTTTTTCCATCTAATATTAAATAATAAAATAATATAGCTAGCGATGGATTCCATAAAAGAAAAACTATGCGAAAATTCACCGCGTTGAGTGAGGTTATTGCACGACAATGCAATTGCTTTGAAGGGTGCTATGAAACAATAAGTTTGAGGTTTATTTTTTATATTCTAAATTTAGATATCATTTTGCAGTTTAAAACAATTTTAAAGATTGAATATATAATTATTTACACTGGTATAAAAAAAATTAAGAGTCATTCAATTAAAATATTCTAATACCCTTAGACTTGACTTTAATTTTCAAAATTTATAAACACTGTTTTTATAGTTGTTTTAAACTAATCAGGATTGTGCCATGTATATAATTTTGTAGAATAATCGAAGGGTCTTAACCTTTGTATGGCAAGCGTCGTAAAGGCGGTTGCACACTGCGGGGCACTTTAAGCAGGGACCACTGCAGACACAATGGGGGTCCTGCCCCCTTCTCCGGCGCCCCCATGCTTGATGGGTTTATAAGCGACGGAGACCATGAAGCGTATGCCATGTGAGCTCGGTCTCGACAATTTCACGCCTGTCATAAACCCACGGAGAACTGACGACCATATCCAGAAACGGGATTATCTCCAAGGGACATCATCGGGACCAGAGTCGTCATTAAAAAACGAATGCGATCCGAATACCGGCCCACACACAATGATCGAGTGCCGATAGGGACACGGATAAATTTAATATTTCTATTACGGCAAACGAGCCTCGTTTTGTACCCATTCATGCTAACAATGACCCCCACATAAAACGATAATAATCGCATTAAATATTTCAGTATGATTAGTCGGTCGTATTGGTTTTGATGAGACATTTGAGAAACTTCGCAACAATTGCCCATGGAACACACGTGGCCATTAGGACTAATGTCGTTTTAAACGCCATTAAGTATAATGCAACGTATGGTTAATTCGTAAATAATTATGTGGAAGACTAGAACATCGATCGTATTGAATATTAGCTGTAGAAAGGGTTGAAATTATCAAAAATAGCATAAAATATGTAATGACATTCTAATAATATACATCTTAAATAATTAAACATGATAATCATATTCAAAATTTGGTATTAAGACTGAAGAGATATCGAAAAAAAATCGATAATCTCACGTTTTTTTATCATTAATATTTAGAAAATTTATTCACATAATAAGAAAAGATATTGTAAACGTGAAGTCATAAAAATATACTATGGTGCATTAGAAATCATTTTCATGGACTGTATATGTTGACGTAGCTTAGAAAATGCTGTAAATTTGCTATTAGTATAAGATTTTCATAAGACAAAAGTTTATTTTTTAAACCTTGCTTCATTATTTAATTAGAATTTAAAGTCACGTGGTTTGCACTTAAACGGGTTTGAAATAACACGGTCTAATTACAATTTTACATAAATATTTTTGCAATATGGCTTTATTGTAATCTATTTTTAAATGCTGAACACTGAATAGATTTTCTTAATAAATTGTATCAAAAACGTTTATTTCGGATCCAATGGTCCAAATTAAATCATTTTATTTATTTATGAGATCGTGTATTTCATACTCTATATCTGTTTAGATGAAAAGTATTGAAACAGACCTACTGTATAGAAAAAAAAATCAAGTGTATCTTGAACATTATTAAAGTTACGAATGCTTTTGTGTTTTATATTGACGGAATAATTGATTAAAATAATTTGATCATAATAAATATAGGTTATAAGATTGTGTTGGTTTTGATAAAAAAGAATCAATGAAACAATATGTATTATGTGGTCAGAATTAGCTTAAAATCAATCAAAAACGTAAATATTTTACATAAATATGAATAAGATTGTCAATATTCAGTTTATTTTTATTTATTTTTTTCAAAATTATATTAGTACAAATGAAACTTACTTGTTCCAGCATAGTATACTGTGTAGTCCAGATCGTTCCCCAGCATGTCAACATTAATCTTGTCCACGACAAGCTTCATGAAGAATATATCTCTCTTGTAATAGACTGGTTTTTCATTATCGTGACTAACAGCAGAGTCCATCAATGGATGCGATCTGTAAATAATGAAATATTTATTTAAAAAAGTATTAAAAAAGCCACAATGTCCCATCTGTACAATATTAGCTGACTTTATACATATTTTAGCCGCTTTAAATAGGAGGTTATTAAAATTTGAATATAAAAACCATTTTTTTCATCTAACCGCAGCAAATAAGGAAAGGAAGGAATAAAGAAGGAACGCAGGTGCAATTAATATCCGCTAGGGGAGAGGCACGCATTACCTCCCTAGTTTACCTGGATGCAACAAATTTATTATACATTTTCACATAACTTGTATAGAAAAATATCCGGATCGTAACGCCTTTAAAATTTCGCACAATGCACGATCCTTCGTACGAAGCAGTTAGCTATATGATGAATATTTATTAAGCCCGGGCTCCGGTTCATATCCTGGCGAGGTACACGGGAGGATGAGAGTTGTTTACGACTTTCCCGGTAACATCTAAAACCGGGAAATTTATGTGTTAGGTGACTGACGTTTAGTGCCCGGCCACAAAGAGGAAATAAATTCACCTGAATTGGTTCAAGATACACTGGTGATATTTCCTGAAACCCATGAAAATCCCGAGCCTCGAATAAACTTCTAGAGGTGCTGTGGGAATAACCAGAAAAAGGGTTAAATATATATATTTTTTTTTTGCCAAAAACGTGTATGTATGTATTTTTTTTTATTGCCACATCCAATCCAATTATGCAGTGAAATGCAAAACTTGACAACTATCACTCCGGATATGCAATTTTGCATGGGACTGCGAAAAAAATTGCTTCCCTGCAGCGAACCCGTGAAAGTTAATTGAAATATGAAATGTTCATTAATGTTGACGATACGAATTTTTTTTGATGTTCAAATTTCTGCGATGGCACTTGATTTTTTTTGAATAAATATTTATACGGAAGTTTTGCTATATATATGCGTGTTTTTTTTGCATATATATATTTTTTATTTACGAATTCACATAAAAGCCTCACCTCCACAAAAGTTATTAAAGTAAAATATGTTTCATAACATTTTATTGCGCTTGCATATATATTTCCTTTCTCTACCTTCCTTCCTCATTCTCCGCTGTCTTTATAACTCATAGTGTGATATACATGTTTGAGAAATGTTTCCTATTACACATGGAGATGACAAGAGGGGGAAATGGCAAGTCTGAATTTTCAAAAATTGAAATTGCCTCGCAAATTTTAAGCTTAATATAATATGATAACCTAATAAAATTTGAAAATATTCTATTTTTTTTTATAAAGGGTTAGAAAATATAATAATTATTTTAACGCAGAGTTCGGTTTCATCTCATATATAAAATAGCTCTAATTTATTATTAATGATGAGGCTGTATCTTTACGTGATCACGTATAGCTTTGATCTCTTATTATTTATTATATGATTAATTTAGCGGCTAAAATATAAAAATAAATAAATGAATGTACAATAGAATAATTATTTTATTTACTATGTATAAGGTTAATCGAAAAGCAATGACAATTTTTCAGTTTGTCACCGACTGTCGTCGAATAAAAAGGTAAAATTTGGAAACTTATTGTTTGTTTTAACAATTTTTTAAGCTACGAAACGTCTTTAAGCTTTAAAAATGCTATAGATACTTAAAAAAGAAATGATAAAAAATTAATATCAGGAAGATCTATGAAACTGGATTATACCGCTTTTTATTCATTGATGGATTCTGACTCTCACAAAGCCATAAAGGAATTATGACAAGTGCTTAGCTGTTCCTGGTTAATAGTACAAGACAATTTGACAAGAATTGGTAAAAACAATAGACAAGGAATTAGGGTAGCGCATAAACTTTCGCTAACAGCGCTGGAACAAAGGATAATTATCTGTTTGTCACTTTTGTCTAGGTATGACATCGATCTATTTCTGAGAAGGATTGTTACTGGTGATGGAAAATAGGTGCTGTACAACAATTCAAATTATATTCATATTAAATTAAAACGACTTATTGTGCACATAAAGATTGAAGGCGAAATTGTTTAAAAAAAATATCAGTTTTAGTAAGCAACCAAAGACGTAAACTGAAACATGTCAACCTAAAGCAACACGCAGAAAGAATCAAACAGGAAAAAATCAGGGATTTATATTAAAAAGTACTACAGCATCAACATATTTCACTAGATATTGCGCTTTCAGATTATTATTTTTTTAAATCTTTAGAGAATTCACTTAGATTATTTTTTTTTAAATATCAGTGGAAGACGTTAAAAATCCTTAGAATCTTTTTTTGATAAAAAAGCTCAACAATATTACAAGAGAGGAATCGGAAAATCAGCTGAACTGTGGTGAAAGATTATAGAGTACAATGAAAACTAATTTACGGTGTAGTCCAAAAAAAACAAGCTTTTTTAAATTGAATATGTTTATTATTATTAAAAATTATGCTAATGTATATTAGCAGGCTTATTGTTAAGAATTTTAAAATAATAACAGAATTACCAAAATATGAATCGAATCTAAAAATCAAATAATAGTTTATTCACTGGGTGATTGGTTTAATTAATGTGATTAACCATTAATAACCTAAAAAATCCAAAAGATCCTAAAACTACACCTTAAAAACATGATGTCATTAAATAATGGAAATATCACTCCATTTTTAATGTAAGAAAATTTACAAGAAAAATATAGACAAGAATTTCATTTGAAAAAATGTTTTGTTAAAAAAACTTGGTTTTACGATTTATTAAGATTAATAAAACATACCTGATGAAGTTGAGAACGGTGTCAGGTAGGCTTTCTGTGTCATTGACGCAAGTGCCGGGCCTCGGATCGGGTACTTTGCTGCTGATGACGGGCAACCAGGCCGACGAAGAGGTGGCCTGCTCCTTAAACTTGCCCTCGAACGCCTTCTGTATGTCTTCGGTGGTGAACGTGCAGATCGCCGAGCCCATCAGGCCGGTGGAAGCTGTCGTGAAGACGCCGTAGAACCGGGTGTTGTCGTCCGGAATCTTGTAAATGCTCTCTGCAAACATAAGACACGCTATTATTTTTTCTATCTGCGACAACAGTGAAGACATAGCCGGGGACATCCTAATATATCGGATGCCAATAAAAATGATGGCGGTCTGAAGCAGAGCAGAGCTTAGAGATGTGATCCCGTTAATACGTGACCCTGTCCCCAGGAGGTAGCCATCCTCTTCGCACATCGCTACAGGGTCCGTGAAATGTCTCTTTCTCGCGTCCTTTCCCATATCGTAAATGCACTTTTCCTTTTTTGCCCGCGAGCGATTTTCGAAATCGAAAGGTGGTTCATAACTACGAAAATCATTTTTTGTATAAAAAAAATGGATATTGGTACCCGAAAAAAATCCATTATTTGTACATAACACGTTTGAGCTAAAATTGACAAATAATATGGAATATTTTAGCCATAAAATTCCCGCAATACACACGTCGAATAACATATGTATACTACTTCATTTCAACCATGGCTTAAATGCCATAAATACATCTAAAAACCATTGTCTAAGTTTACGGTGTAGTTCTCACAGCAAAAATACATTTGTTTCCGGTGGTTTAAATTAAGCATTATTATATGAGGGCAGGGCAATCTTTAAAATCCGACAATAATCTACTGAAGACCTTGGTGTATTCAAAATGTCGGAAAACACTAAAAATATATGCAGCATGGTCCACAATGAGCCTTTAAAACCAATCGATAAAATAAACTGTATGTTTATTTATTGAAAAATATCAATAGATAAATTTGGTGGTTCTTGAATATCCAACGTATTCATCAGATCTAGTTTCATCAGAAAATTATCTTGTCAATTCGGGAAAACATAAAATAAGGTAGCAACAATTAAATAGTATTTTATTTTTATACCAGCAAGTCCATTAAAAATATAAGAGTTAAAATCCTATTTCCTAATTACGTGCCTTAAATATTTTAATATTTTTCTTGATAACTTCTAATAAAATAATTTAAATTATTAAAAAATTAACCCTATACCTAAAATGAAAAATCTGTAAATACACGTTTCTTGTTGGAATTTGAAAATTGTATTTAATTATTAATTTGTAAACATTAACAGTTTATTGAAAGATACAAAAATATTATTGAGACTAATAAAAGTTGTGTAATTTATCAAATTAATAATAAAAAACCAATGAAAACATTAACTTTTATTTAAGATACGACAATATTGCTCTTATTAATTATACAAAATATGAATTTTTATCATAAAATAATTATGATTGATTAATATATAATTATGCTAATAATTTTGTACATCCGATTAAAACTAAATTATACAATTATAACACTTCTTATAATGTGATAATAATTCGACAATGCGATGCATGAAACAGGAAATGATAATTGCGAGAGCTTAAAATCAAATTATTATATATTTAACAAGGTTTTTCGGGCAAATGACATGATCAAAAATAAAAAAAATAGGTACAAAATGACACAATAATATTTTTTAGAAAATTGTTTACGTCAAAATTTATTATCGTTTCTGTGCTCGAGTGAAAATCCCCCGGGATCTATCTAATCCGCTCACGTTCCAGTTTACACGGAAATGAAATAAAAAAAGTTAGAAAAAATGTTTCATCCCTAAGTCACGAAAATCATCTATTCAATACCGAATGGATCGGTTCACACGCGGTTTAATCCCATGTAAGTATTGAAATTGCCATATTGTTGCTTATGCATCGAGTGCATAAGGATTGGATTCGTTCGAATCTGATATTGTAAAAGCGGGGGTAGAATGTCGTCTACGTTTAAGGCAGAAAAAAATATATATTCGCTGATAGAGTCTGGAGATTGGAGTGTAAATAGATCCTGTCTCGAGAGATTTGAACATCGCGAGCTCGTCTAAGAATTCGATTAGCGGTATTTAAAATGCAGTTATTGTATAAGAATTCATTTATATTCAAAATGTTTGATATTGATTTTTGAAATTATTTAAATATCGACGGTTACGGGAAGACGCAGAGAATGTACGTATGTATTGGGAATATGAGGGTTTATTATAAAGTCGTTTTCGACGGCCAGACACGTCGCACTTGTTTAACCGAAGAATAGGAGCGTTTTCACTTTTGCTCAAACATTTTGCCGCGGTGCCTTCCGGCGGGATATTCTCCGGGACGCCGGCGTCGGGACGCTCCATCGTCCATTTCTGTCACGATTGCGAAAATTGAAAAATAACGCGCGCTCTGAATAAATGATGCACACGCACGTGCCTGTGCGTGTGTGTGTGGGTGCGTCGATAATCGCGACAAACGCCAAATTGATCCACTGTTGGAAAATTATGGCACTGAAAAGCGTTTGACGTGTGTGTGAAAATTCAGCTATTTTTCACGTTCAGGAAAATAAAAAATATTTTTTAATACACGTTTTTGCATACATATATTAATAATAAAAGTTCTAGAGCAGTGATATTCAACCAGTAAGCCTGATAAATTTGAAAGGATTATCAACGTATGTTGTAATATTAAGAAGGTAAACAAATATTGCTTCATCATAAACTGCCGTGTAAAAAGTTATAGTATAAATACGAAATTATCAATTTTATAAAAATATATATTTAGCGTCGTCTTATAGAAAAGAAAATATTTGTAGTCGGCTATATCATTGAAAATTTATAGTATTACCAGGTTTCCTTAATTATTTTGTAAAGAAATTGATGTATTTTGATTCGTAACAATTATTTTTTCTAGAGTGAGACAGTAAACCCAAAGTCCAATCCTCAATTAGGATTTTCTGTTAGGGTTTTCCTACCCTTAGTTATTTTATTACGGAGTTGTTTTTTCTCACTAGAAGGAATGAAAACAATTTAGTAAGTAGTACGAAGATGAATCATGCTGGCAAACAGTGCAACTTTGGACTTTAAAGGTATCTACGATCGAGATTCTTCCCAAAGAAGACTAAAGTCAAGCTCTACAAGACCCTCATAAGGCCCGACAAAACAAGATGAGCGACAACTGGATATCTTGGAGAGGAGAATTCTGTGACGAATATTTGGAGCCATATTCGACGACAGTGAATAGCATGTCCGAAGCAACGAGAAGCTGTACCGACTATACAAGCATATACCAGGCTCACCTTTCGTCAGCCACCGAAAAGGCTTATGGTTAACAAGCCCTCCTGTCACCGGAGAAAAGGAAAACCAAATCTGAAGTAGTTGGAATGTATACAGATGGACACTGCATCATTGAAACTTACCGGAAGATGGAGCGACGTCGTGGCAGACCAGATAAAATGGGCAAGAGTGTTGGATGAGACCAGGGCTCTACAATAGGGCTGTTGCGATAATGAAGATGATTTTGTGAAGAAAATTATTTTTATTTAGTATATTAAATAAATAATCTATCCGATTCCAGTTATATTTCTGTTTTTTTATAGTTATTGTGAAATTTCTGCTTCAGTAAACACAATATTAAATTAATACATAAGAAAATGAGTATATAATAAATTACGTGATTTTTAAATCTCTAAAACGAGTTGTTAAATTTAATTTAGGACATTTTTAATATGATTACAGAAAATTTTTATTATCTATAATTACAGAAACAATGTATTTTAAAAAAAGTATGATAGATTTCTTAGATTTTAATTTATAATCAATACTTAGTCGATCCCTCTCTCTGATAAATAAATTCTTTGGTCCATGTGGCGTATCTATCTAGTGATCGATGTCTTTTGTGGAATTAATTTCCTGTTACGCTGAATTTTCAGTCTTTTGTGCATATTTATTAGTAATACATCCCAAACGTTTTCCTTTGGATTCATATCTGGGGATTGTCCAAGCCAATGCAAAATATGGAGACTTTCATAATCTTTCCAGGTAGTCGTTCCATCGAGCTCCATCTTCAATATCCTCAAAATTTCACGAAGATTTTAAGATAATTGTCCTTTAATAGCTTTGCAGAACGGCTACGCCCACATTAATACACTTTAACTAAATTAGCAACATCTGCTTTCGTCAGAAAAAAATATATGTTTGGGTCAGTTGGGCCCCAATTGTATCGGCAATATTTCTGGAATTCATTCAATCCAGGTTTTTTTTGCAATTCTTTCGTAAAGCCCAAAACTATTGAGATCCCCTTCCAATAATTTTCTGGAGAGATTCATCATCTCTGCGACTTTATCTAGGGATTTTTTTGGGACACCAACCACTGTTCGTTCAACCAAACATTTTTTTATTCACAGTCCAGGTCTACCTGATCCTTAAAAAACGACGTTTTTCTAATCCTCTTAAATCATTCGATTTACAGTCGATAATGTAATATTTAATTTGACAGTGATATCGCTTTTAAAAGAGATTAATAATTTTATTTTTGTGACATAAAATACATATACAGAATATGTTATGTATTTAAATGTAACGATGATTTAAAATTAATTGTAAAAATCTATTGAGAATAAATTTTGTTTATTTATTATACATATTAAATTAAATATATAACAAAATCTAAGTATTAGGAAAAGCTAGTTTATATACACAT
>JAGXCT010033147.1:4321-16857 GCA_022495035.1 Philopotamus ludificatus | reverse complement strand
GTGCATACAGTCAAACGTTGGCTAGCGTCTGTGTATTCGACACGTGCCAGGCTATACCCCCAATAACACGACTCCAACTTACACGGTCCCAAATTTAGTGTTATTGGGGGTTTAACTGTACTTAGATAATATAAAATTATTTTTAGTGAACTGGAGTCATTGAATATGGAGAAAAAAATCCGACCTTTCAAGTATAATTAGAGCAAAACCTGGTACAATTTTTGAAGAGAGGAAATAGATGATTATATATAATAAGTGAACCCTCCTATAACGCTTTCTCTAAATTACTGCTTCCTACAAAAAGACCTAAACGTGACATTTGAAGTTATGGGAATCGACGATATAATGGAGAGTCATAATCATGAAAATTTCCGATGAAGAAGAGATATACTTGATCCATCAAATTCCAACAAAAGAAGAGGGGGGATGAGGACATTAAAAGCTTTGCAGACGTACAAGAATATACCTTCTAATCGATTTATTCGTCGAAAAAGCTTTACTTAAAAAAAATATGTTTCTTAATATTCTTATTTTATTATTTATATCCGTCCCCCATCCCCATATAAATTTTCCATTTAAAAGTCCTATAAAAACGCACAAAACGGGTTTCACTCTATTTATATCATTTATGTTAAACATGCATTTTTTTCCAATTGAAAATTGAAAAAAATACAGTCAATTCTCTTATAGCACTCGTTGCTATAGAGCGGGGTGCACGGCATTCCCTCATATAGCGCTTCCTTGTAATTTTATTTTTATTCATTTTACCAATGAATATAATTTTATATATTCGTAAAATAAAAATAATGAGAGTAGAATGGAGATTCGATCAAAAATATCCAGAGTGGAAAAGGTTCAAATAAATATGCGATGGTTTTAACGAAGTTGGCAACACTAAGTTACCTCTTGCATGTGTTTGGGTCCTAACCTATTTAACCTAACCTATTGATAGGTGAGGATGAACACATCAATGATCATACAGCTTACTTGAAAAAGCCTAGTTCAAGGATTTGGAGAAGTTTAATACTAAGCATTGTTTATAAATTCCCAATTATGGTTTTAATTTAAATGTTGATCAATGCTCTCAAACATAAGTCTTTTAGATTCATTCGATTCCAGACCATAGCTATATTAATATAATTAGCTTTTTATAAAAAAAAAATATAAAAATTGATATATTTAAAGAGTTTTATGAGTCTTTTACATTTTTAATCAGTATTTTCGAGATCTACATCCATAAATCAGTAGAAATCTATATATCACATCAAATAGTTAAAAAAAATATTACTAAAGATCCGAAATTTTTAGCTGAAAATTTATAGAATTATTAAATAATTTTATTTTTTCTTTAAATCATCTATTTCTATATATTAATTATATTTTGAGTAAAATTTTATTTATTTATTAAATTGATAAAAGAAAACATTTTATTTTGAAAAGAATATCCCAGAATTTTGCTCTACTTTACCTTTCTATTGTGTCCAAAATTTTAACAAAAGATACATCACCAGTATTTGAATAGTACTAAGATAACAAATGCGTATACCTGGTATATTCTGAGAACTGTTGGAACATTCTATCTAGAATAAACGGCTTTCTAATTAGTTATTGTATATGCATTTTAAAACTTTAATCCTATTATAATTTCTAATCTATCTTTGAATTCTAATTATTTCATTAATGTTATATGTGAATAAAGGATAAAATTCAGAAAAAAACCTGTCATAAATTTCAATGCTCATTCGAAATTTTAGCTTTCGAATCCTTCCAGGAATTAATGATTTATTAGCTCTGCTGTGACAGGCATCCTTCCCTTAAATCATAGATGCGTTTTTCTGAGAATATATAAATTTAATACTATAGACTTAGACAAGGAATACTATATTTTTAATCCTAAAATTTATTTTGTATAAATTATCCCTTTATAGGGAAAATTATTTTTTTTGAATTTTTTTTATTTTTGTTTTTGACAATACTTATTGTCAATAACAATAAATTAACCAAAGAACTTTTTCGACAACATATTACGGTACTAAGGTTGACATTTCTATGGGCGCTCATGGAATTATAGACTTTAAAGCGACAGCTTAATATATTAACCAATTTCAGCATTTGCCCTATAAAGGGTTAACAGTTTACCAAATAGAATAAATAAAGTTATATCTTGATTTGTAATAGTCCAAGCAAAAGCAATGATAAATAAAAAAATAACCTCTTATAGCGCAACATCTAAATCGCTTTTTTCTACAATATGCTAAAATTTTCAAGATTAAAATTACATATTTCATAAATATACAACAGATACCGAGTAATACAATAGTGCAGAGCAAAATACAGGTTAATAGCCTTGGTTAACAACAAAATATAACACGCGCGCAAAAACAAACTTGGCGCTATAGGAGAGTTGGCTAAACATACATTATAAAAAAATATTTCAAAGCGAAAATTGTAGGTAAATTTGTTATTCTCTCTATATAGATATAATTTGTATTTTTTTATGCGGGCCATATTCGTCGCATAAAAAAAATATTTTTAATGTTTTTCGAAAAACATTTTTTCTTTACAAAAACAGGTCTTGTTTTTGCAGAATTATTTAAACGAAATTAAATTATACGATTTATTTATATTTAACGTATATATAAAAAAGGATTTTCATTGATAAAATGAATAAGAACCATATACAGGCGGACCTCAGCTTTCGCACATTCGACTTTCGCACAATTCGCTATTTTCGCACATTTTTTTGAAAATCGGATAATGGATGCAATGGAGAAATCTTTGTGTCATTGGATAAGTAATCAAAATCAAGAAAACATCCTCCGAGTACCTAAATGATCTGCTTAAGGCTCTTAGTTCCATAATGATTGGAAGGCTAGACTAAACTAAGATTCTAAATACAGCAGTTTCATGAAGTAACGGCCATATTTCAAATTTTAAAATCCAGGCATTCTTTAATCTAACATTAAATCTACTGAGAATCAGCTGATGCGGAAGAAGATGCAGCAAAAGACTTTATTTCTTCATTGTCCAAAATTATTGAAGATGGAGAATATACCTCTAGTCAAATATTCAATGTAGATGAGACTGGTTTATTTTAGAAGAAGATGCCTAATCGTACATACTTATCAAAGGACGAATCAGTTGTCCCTGGTCATAAACCTTCTAAACTTAACAGTGAAGATGATAATGAGATGATTGAATCTCATTCTGAACGCTTGACTAATGAATTTCTAGTGGACTGACAAGAGAACAAAAAATAGTATTACAAATTGAAAGTGAGGGAAGAAGAACCAGAAGAAATCATCAAGACCTAATAATAAAAAATATGAACGAAGCTTCTTTATGCATCCTCGAGACATTTCCTTTTGAATATTATGGAAAAAAATGTGATCCCAATGGAGAACGCATATCCTAAGCAAGGGGTAGGGCGATATGTACTTAAGTACAATTTTTGGTGCTTTTTTTTTTACATCCCTCTACATCCGAACATTTAACTTTCGCACACATTTTCAGGAACCAATCATGTGCGAAAGTCGAGGTCCGCTTGTATATGGTTTGATGTGATATCCTATTTAATAAATGATATTCAATAGGATTTTTTTTCGTTTTTAAGAAATTGTAATGATATATAATAATAATTAATATTTATTAATATGATTCTTGACGCCCCTAATCTTCCGGCGCCTGTGTGCTCCGCATAATATGGCCATATAGATGGCGCGTCCTTGCACACAGACATGTAAAATTCTAAAACCTAATTGTCTCTGGCGTATCTTGACATTAGCAGCCATATTGAATGCTTACTCTATTGTAGGCCGTTGAAAAGGTTTCATTGCTTTTGGTGTGCTTGGAGATTTTTTACTTTTTATAGTCAGTTTTCGACTTACGGCCATTCTGACTTAAAATAAAAATCGTAAAATACTCATTTTTATCAATTTTTGTACATATATTTACCTGCGTTTTGAAGTATTACTATAAAATTTAATACCAAATTGTCTAATAAGACTAATAGAAACAATATAAATGATTTAGAGAATGAAATAAAAATAATAAAGTAGCCTTTTTGGATAGATACATATCACCAAAAAACGTGTATAAAAAATTAAGATTGTTCCCCAAAATTTAAAAATGAACATTATAGAAATTCGCGTAAAAAAGGTAACAAAAAAAAATAATTAAAAAAAGGAAATACTATTGATACGTCTATCAAGTTTTTGTTTGTTTTTACCACACTGTGTTATTGAATTTCTTATTTTAAGGTAACCTGTCATCCACTTTCGTGTTCTTTTGTTTCACGAGTTGTTACACATTTCTCGATATACAGCCATACAAATCTGTAAGTCCTGTTGCAATTTTAAAGCCGGTCTTTAATGAAAAAATTGCAGAAACACTCTGTCCTTTGCGCAAATAAACATCTGGGCGGCAACAATGCCTAATATTAAAAGTACATTATACATATTTTATTTCTGGGAATTGTCCAATAAATCGTGCAAAAATATAATATTTGTTCATTTAATGGACCGTGTGATATAAAACAGAGTTATAAACATATTATTGCACAATAAGCTCATGATTAGGACTGTGAACAGCAGTGGTTACCAACCTTTTACATACAATGCGCCAATTTTTCACATATTAATTCCACTTCCTTTCGTTTACGGTTGGGTTTGGTAAGAAAAAAGGGATATGGGTAAGACCTGTTTTAATTGAGATCTATTTTGATATTACTAGGCATTTAAATTACATACTGTTTGCCAAGTAAGAATAGATATATAAATGCGAACACATAGTTTTCTCCTTTAGCCTAATCTTAAAAATGACTTTTATTTTTTTTATTTTTTGTTGTTATTGACAATACCAATAACAATAAATTAACCAAAGAACTTTTTCGACAACATATTACGGTACTAAGGTTGATATTTTTATGGGCGCTCATGGAAATATAGACCTTAAAGCGACTGGTTAATATTTTAACCAATTTCAGCCTTTGCCCCATAAAGGGTTAAGAGGAAGAGGAAAACTTTACGAACTATAAGGGAAAAAAATATAATAGACGCAGGTATTAAATACATCACGGATCACTACAGTGTTGACATATTGATAAATTATTCATCAATATCTTGACGTGAAATGTTTGGGGTCTATTTTCATACATTAATTTCATAGTAAATGGACCCCATCGGCCGACGCCGTTGGTTTCGAGCCGCCGTGACGTTTCGGTAAAGATATATTTTACTTTCATCTATTATTTTAAACTAAAACATTTTTTTTGACAGAAATTTACGCGATCTTATGCGATTTTTCGACTTACGCGAAAAGTTTCGGATCCAATTAATCGCGTAATTCGGGGACTTACTGTATTTGTCCTTTCTTTCTAAGAAAACGATCGGCAGATCAATTACTCATGATGAAGTAATTAGGAAAAAAGCCAGGTTCAAATGTAGAAGACAGTTACAGTGACAAACAAAATAGATTTATAATAATTGAGCGCAAATAGCGGGAAAACGTTAATTCCGGGCGCGTAAAACGGGGTTTCACTGTATATGCGAAGCATAATGGGTTTTTTTTCACTTTTAATATTATATATTTTTTATTTTGATACGTATGTTTGTTATTAAGAATATTTTATTTACATATTATATACGTTATTTTTATATATTCCATCAGTCGTCGTACTTGGACCACCGACGACCCACGCCAAAATTATACGCAACTAAGGGCTTCTGAAATGTAATTAGCATCGGGCCTCATTAAGTCACCATCCGCCACTGAGTAGAGGACCGATAATGACATATGCGTGTCCTGTGTGAGGCCACCCATCAAAAAACGCCATGGCAAAACTACAAACGACTCAAAATGTAGTTTTAAGACGAGCCACTAAATCGCCGTCGTTTTTAAAACGAGAAAATCTCGCCGCTCTCATAATATATTAAAAAAAAAACTAGCGATAAGATTCTATAAAAGCTTAGAACTTATTGATAATGATACGATTTCGTGTTTGTCTAGGTACAAGACGTCCTTCCACAGACGCCCGAGGGCATCGACCCAGTGCGAAAACTACAAAGGAGGAGCCCAACAGGAGGATGACACTGGGCTCCTCCTCAGCCACGGACGACTCCTCGACTTCGGAGGACTCGTCACTTGAAGATGATGGCCGGATCCTCCATGGCGGCACATTTGCTCGTCGATTATTACCTATTATTTCAAACCCCGTCGCTCCTGGCCATAATTAACGCTTTCGTGGCCGGTGATGCAAATGTTGCATCATAACTGGTTCGACCATTGCCTGCCGCATGATGTCACATATGCATCATGATCGCGCCGACTGTTTGTGCCAGGCGATCTAGCATACGGCTTTAAACTTGAAGAATGCGTCACCACATCATGAGGACAGATTTAATAAAATATATTTATTCTCATCAAACTCTTACCATCTCTTCATCAGTCAGTCATTCTAGCAATTTTATTTTTCCTATCTAAGGACCAATTAACTAGCAAATCAATATCAACAATATCACTTGTTAATTAAGGGTAAAATCATGCATTGGGTAAATTTGCCCAGGACGTACGTTGCGGCAAACGAATTAAATATTTAGGTGTCAAGTAAAACATTAAATAGATGAAGGAGATAGACCCGAAAGGGTAGCGCTCCAACAAAAACATATACAAATATCTACCGAAACTTAATTACATGGACCTCGACATTAACCGGATGACAAGTGAAGTTATGGATATCGATGATATAGTGGACAGTCACATCCATCTAATCCCAATCGGTCCCTTCATAAACGTAAAAATGGGGTTTCACTGTAATATAATATAATCGATGAAGCATAGATTGAAAGTCATATTACAAGGAACTCAGCCATTTTCGGAGGCATCGAAGCTTGATGTAAATGATATTCAGACTCAATTAAAATCACACGGCGAACCCTTAACTCTTTTCACTCGGAAGGGCATAACTGTTGGCCCACGTGAGTTTGGTAGCCAGCTCTGAAGGTATGGCCCAACGACGGAATAAGTTTGTGCGCCGATTTCAATGGGATGCAGCTAAAGTTAACGATATATTATTGCTTCTAAGTATCGAGAAGGGTTGTAAAATGTGGAGTAACCCAAAATTATTTTATTTAAATTTATAGTTACGCGTAATCAATTCTCTGAAGTATGTTTGCATTTATCGATATTTTTCATATGATAATATTTTTGGAGCAGTCGGTATCGTAAAGTTGTCCGAAGCTGTGTACTTTGACCCTATTTTTGTATTGTGGAACTATTATTATTTTAATTCCATTACATACATAATCATTTGATATAATAAGTGAAACAGCAAAATCAGTGAAACAATGGTTATAATTAAATAATAAAAATAATGAAACTTTAGTTTTCAAATTCAATGATTATTTCGATATTAGTGATGATAACCCTAATGTTAATTATAATAATAATGATTGTGAAAGTTAACGAACGATTATTAATAGCACATTCATTCAGAATTGTAAAAAATGGTAAAAAAAATCATGGAAATAGTGATGATATAGACATTGGCGAAGACAATTCGCTTGGCAATGAAACAGATAGGGGAAGTGAAATCATCCCTCACAAATGAAAGAAATGAGCATACTCTAGCGATGAGACAGACGATGAAGGGAATTCAACATTCATTAATCCCACGTCATCAAGAACTTCAACTTTGTCAAATAATTCGTACCCTTTGTCTAATAATTTTTCACAAAAAATAATTATTTTACTATCGATGATAGAATAGTAGGGCCAAATATTCTAACCAATTGTTTGGAACCTATTGATTATTAGAACCCATAGAAAATAAGCTAAAACGAAACTAAAAACCACTAACTCGTGTGACATTCAGTGGATCCAGAGCAGCGATTAAATCACGCCCATCTACATCTGATAGCGATTGATAAACAAAAAAAGGATATGGATTCCATTGTTTTGCGGTTCTGATTATTTCCCAATTTCCTAGTATATGCATAATTTATAATTGTTATCATAATAAAAAATACGCAAATATTTTTATCAAAGTGAACCAAAATTTCATTCCATAAATTACGGTCATACGCATTTGAATGAACACGTGTCAGTATTCCCAGACAGTGTGCCAAAACTAATGAACCGAGTTAATTAATTTTTAATTAGTAAAAAATGATTTAATCACAAATAAAATATAACCAAGATTTGTATAACACGGTTTTATACGACACGGGCTGACGAATTGTGAAATATTTTTGTGTAACACGGTTTCTGAAAAAAACAATAATTATAAATGAATTAACATGCTTGATTTGTACGGCCATGGATCGCGTCATGACAAATCATACTGAACATATCAAGAATTGTCAATTTTGTTTGTTTTGTTCGATGGTTAGAAAGTTTTAAGACGCGATTCTCACTACATAATATAAAACTCGAGGAGAAATTGCGTCGGCTGACATAGAATCTGTGAAAAAATTGATTCCAGAATTCGTCGAAATTATAAAAAATAAAGGCTACACGCCAGACCAGATATTCAATGCGGATGAAACGGGATTGTACTGGAAAAGGATGCCTCATCGAACCTACATATCAAAAAGCGAAAACGTGCGAAGGGATTTAAGGTCGCGTTGTTAAATTGATTTGACTTTATGCTTTTATTATTCTGGAGAATTCATATCGAAGACATTGTTTATTATTCGGTCTTTAAGCCCCGAGCACTGAAAGGTTGTGACAAAATGAATTTATCTGTTTATTAAAGAGCCAATAAAAAGGATCGGATCATAAGTATTATTTTTAAGGATTGGTTTTACAAATGTTTTACATTTGATGCAGAAGCTTATATGAGGAAGAAGAATCTTGATTTTAAATATTATTGACACTGGAAAATGCACCAGGAGATCCGATTTAAAACATCCTAATGTTGAAATATTATTTTACCACCAAACACTACGTCTATAATCCAGCATTTGGACCATGGAATAATTTCAACATTTAAAGCGTGTTATATTCGTCGAACATTCGAATAAATATTAAATGATATCGATAAAGGTGAAAATTCACTTGGAAAAAAAATTCTATTCGAAATTGTGTCGATATTGTTTCTGCATCTGTTAAAGAAATAAATCAATTGACTTTAAATTCTTTCTGGAAAAAGCTGTGGCCAGAAGTAGTCCCTGCAGAAAATGTTGTATCACCAATAGAAGTTGAATACCAAAATTCAATTAAAATTTGTCGTAGTGTTGGTGGAGAAGGATTTGATGATATGGATATTCAAGATATCGTATAAATATTTAAGAATCGCACGTGAAATGAAGAAGAATTGGTCGAAATGTTGGGTAAACCTACGATAATTAATGACTCGGAAAGCAGTTGCAGCGAAGTAGCTACGCGTTTCACATTTTCATTTTAAATATAATAAATGACGGCTTGGGATAGAAAATTGTCCTATAATGGAAAGAAGTTTGAAGTTCAAGAGGAATTTACAACAGATCTTGGCCACTTATAACGATATATGCAAAAAGCATGGATTTGTATTTCGCGACGTTTTTGTGGAACCATATGACCGTGTTATACGAGGTCTAGGTCTGTACAATATTATAGTTTGTTTTTAATTCACTTCTCCGGAATATAAATATATTTTTCCAATTTTTTTTTATTGTTAATATCATTGAAAATGCATTTCCTCTTCACGATCATTACACGAAGTTGTTAGAAGAAAGCGATTAAGATAAGAAGGGAGTGAGTTCTGTAAAGCGTGGTCGTAACGGATTATTTTACGGACAAAATTTTGCATAATACCGTAGAGGCCAAAAAATGTATGTTATTTCATTTATTTATTAATATTTTGAATCGTTGATCGCGAAATTTCGCTTATCGCGGTCTTTTCGTGAACGTATCCCTCGCGATAAACGGGGGTCGTTTGCATTTACATTTGTTTACTGGCTGGCGGTCGTTGACAATTTTCTTTTTCGGTCGATTGGTGGATCAAGGTCGATACGCGCGGCGGGCGCGAGGCTCGAGGGGTCGGGGGGCGGCGGCCGGGGCCCCCGGGCGCGCTATCGACTGAGTGCTGCGTGCCGGCCTGGCACGCCGTTTCCGCGCGCTGGCGTTCCCGCGCGCGGCCGGTGCGCGTTGCCTGCTCCCCAATCGCCCGCTCTGTTATGTAATGGCGATACGCCGGCCCGCATTACTGCCAGGACCACGTGCCGACGCTCACGCACCGCCGCCGCCGCCCACCCGCCGCCATGGAGCAGTACCCCGACCTGGAGGGCTACGACCAGATCTTTCGAACCGGACGACCAGGACCAGCAAAGGTTCGTGTCATGCCGCCGGCGTCGCGCCGCCGCCGCGGGGGTGGGGGAACCGACGTGGCCGAGGAGGAGGGGGCGTGGCCCCGGCGCGGCGGCGTGTTGTTGTCGCGCTCCGCGTGCGCGGGGAAGGGGGGTGGGATCGGGGGGGGGTGGTTGAAGACCAGGCTCCGCGCCGGTCCGCGTAAAAATGACCAAACGCACGGCCACGCCAAACAAAAGAACCAAAAACCCAAATGTGAAAAACGCGCATCGACCGCCAAAAAAACGAATACTAATTAAATTTGATGTTACGGCGGAGACGGTCGTCCCGCCTTTTTCCGTCGCCGCATACGTTACGCACGTGTTCTTTGCACGGGCGAATTAACGAATGCCGGCCGCATTTATCGCTATAAAAATCTGTTTTGACACTTGTTGCTCGCGTCAAAATTGATAAATTAACAAACAAACAAAAACAATACGTATCGATTTACTTGTAATGGCACATCCGACGCACATTATACGCCTTCCCACGCTATGGGGTGCGGCCATAACATGGGGGAGTGCGTGACGTCGGTTTGTGAACACGTTGAACCAAATTTCAGATTCCACATATATTTATATATATATATATTACATATATATATACGATTCGAAGCCACGCCCGTTTCGGCATCCACGGGCAAAAATTATAATGTATTCATTATCGAATTTGAACAGATGGCACCGTCGAGATATATCTGACACATATTGTTTTCTCGCATTTCGGTGTCAAGTGTTTTGGCCTTCGCAAGGCCAATGGCCATCGGCGTGCGTACCGACCGTTCGGACGAGTGGCCTCGCGAAGGTCGATACTCGCGTTATGCGTCCATAAAATAATCGTGTGCGCGTCCATGAAAGTCGCGAAAAATTTCACGACCACCAAAAACTAGAAAAAAAAAAATCGCCCAAAACGTTTTTACGCGTCGGGGTCAGCCCCCGTTGATCGTATGACCTCGCACTATCGCGCGGATATAGATAAAATTCGCAAACATGTGGCGGAGTAACCTAAAAATTTACTACTCGCCTCCTCATATATATATATATACATTTTTATTATTATTATTTCGTTTGTATTGTATTAGACGCACACGTATGTGTGTATACGTTGATATATGTCCGCTTAGAAATCTAAGTTTACCTGTTCGAAACCTTTACGCCCCGCTTTGTAGGGCGGTTTTTAGACGGTCGATACACTCACCGCACCCCGTCGAATCGCAAACGCAATAATGCTCGCATAAAAAAAATATTCTCGGAATGCGTTTACCTGGTCCGTGTCTCGGAAATCGTTTATATATATATATTTTTTTTACGCGCCCGCCCGAATATTGTCAATTTTTAATACATCATTTATATATATATATATATATACTCGCCAGGATATGCGATACGATATATTAAAGACATCGCATACCTGTGGAACTTAGCCCCCGATGTCGGTGTGTGTATACCTGGAACAATGTGGAACCGACCGAAGGGCCGTTTTTTGTCAGGGGGAGAAACAGAAAGAGGCAGATAGAGACGGAGCGAGAGGGACCAGTTTCGGAAATTTTGCATTCGTATTTCCGGTTCTCCTTTGAACTGCCGAAAAATTCAAGTTTACAATAGGGGGGGCCCATCCAAAATTCGAGTCTCCCCATAGTCGTTGCTATGGGGGTTGCTTTTGCTCTTTGCCCCGCTCATGGGGTATATATATATATTTATATATATACGCATAAGACGATCGCGTTATCCTGTGCAAATGTTCAATAATACGTTATGTAAAATGTATGTTTTATATAATATATATATATACGTAATGTTCGTCGCGGCAGGGTTTGAAGAGAGCCGGCTGGTTGCCATGGATTCCTTCAGGTCCTGAATATCATCGATTTTCATACCGTCTGGATTGTAATATAACCGAATACTTATTTTTTGCGTGTATATTATATAATTGAGCATTTTAGGGGTAGCACCAGAACCGGATCTCCCATCCCCTTGTTATTTTTATTAATATAAATACATTTTTTTTGGGATGTGAACATTTTTTTTATGTTTTGGACGATTTTGGACACCCACGCGCAAAAAAGTGGGCCTCAATACAAAATTGCACAATTGGACGGCACGTACATTGCACATTTGCACTAGCCAATCAAACAGGTAGGCGTTGCGCCTTGCGCATCCCGGGTGCACAATATCTGCGATATGCATAGAGATAGGGAAGGGGGGACTCCCCCC
>JAGXCT010033146.1:0-20993 GCA_022495035.1 Philopotamus ludificatus | reverse complement strand
AAATTAAATTAAATCGTCTGGCAAGTGCTCATCGCTAATCCGATAAAAATAAAATAAGTTTATTAAGCAGGGAAATAATAAAATTAAGCATGCGTCCAAATCGGACGCCATTTCCATAGGACGCCGGTTTACAGCATTTGTTTCATGGCTCTTTTTAGAGGTCCGACGCAGCTCGTAATAAGTCGTAAAGTCGAAATAGTGCTTTTTTTTGGCCAGGGGGTCTCAACACAAATAAAACCTGCGGCCATTATAAACCTACGCCGATGAATTATTCACGTCGCCCTTTTACAGACCATTAAAACCCATATTTTTTTCTGTGTTTGCATCTCAATTCTGTCGATGAAAAAAGTTTTGATTTTACGATTACACAAAAAAGGTTTTCGTTAACGACCCAATACAAAACCGTACACGCGACAAGGGTTAGGGCTTGGGGGAAAAACGATAGAAAATATCCGATATAGGCGAAAGAAAATACATTATACAGAGTGATTCTAGATAAAATATTATATACGATACTCCCCCCCATCTGTATTCAACAGCGATTCTATCAAAAACACCATTAAAATGAAATATAATAATTATTTTAAGATGTATTCGATATACGCGACGGATATAAATAAAAAAATCGTGCTTGAAAAAAATCTGAAATGTCATCGAACTTCTCTGAGGAGCTCTTTGATTTAAAAATAGCCGTAATTTAAGTTTCTAATTCAACAGGAAATCCTGTGTTTGAAAAATTCTCCTCGATTCCAAATATACGCTTCTGGAAATTAGCTCTAAAAACTCGGTTGAAGTTAACAAATCGGGACCGCATCCAATTCGGCAAATTTAGTTTCCGAATACAAAGGCGGATTGCGCTAGCGGGAACCGGAAATCATTATTTCCGGAAGCCGTATCCGGAAGTAGTTGTCGCCGCTACAACCCGTTGCCGCCATCCAGGTTGATGAGTTTTAAAGCAGCAGAAGAACAAAGGGCGTCGGATACCGACGCGGTATCGGATAATTCGGATGATCGACTCTGATACCGGATGAGTTTAAACGCGTCTTTACACTTTGTCGGCTACCGGAAAATCCGGGTTTCACAGCAGACTAGTGCACACGCAATTAAATTCTGTGTACGGGGGAGGTTCGATAATATAGAAGGCATCCTGTTTAACTTATCCCCGTATTTAGATATATTTAATAGAAAGAAAAATGCATACATTTCAATATGAAATAAAATAAAAATTATAAAATTATTTAATATGTTAATCTAAAAGGTGTTAAAACTTTGGATTGACTTTTTGCCTAGCTGTGATAAATAATGGAATTTCTTCGTGGTTTATTTTATTAATTAAATATAAACAATTGGCGATCTTGAGTAAAATATTTAAGGTTTCTGAGTGACTCAGCTTAGATAGTTCTAATTAATAATTTAATTAATATTAATATTTTCTTGGAGGCGCTGCAGCTCCGCAGTGTATATGGACGAGCCGCCCTTGAATAAAAATAAACTTTTGGACCCCAAGGATAACTATGTGTGAATTAAAGTCAATAGCATTTTACATTTTTTTTTTAATTTTCAAACAGTTTTCTTTTCAAAAGTCGATGAAAGCGTTATTAATTATTTTTGTAATTCCTCTGAATATTTATCTTATTAAAGCTGTTATTGCCTAAGTTAACATCATCCTATAATTATCTATATAAAATATATAAAATACTAAACTGAATCTTTTTTAGAAGAATTTATTACATAGGTTAAATAAATTTAATTAAATTTTCAAACTTCATTTTTATAATATTAGAAAATAGGATAAAATCACGGTATACTTTTTGCCGAATATGGAAACTAAACCATCATAGCATAATTGTTTTGGCCAATAAAATATGTCCTTTTTTTCACGCCAATGACAAGTGTATCATCACATTTGTAATTATTGGACTTATATTTTTCTAAAAAATAAAAAAAACATTATCTTTTATTATTAAACTTTATATATTAATAGTTAAACATAAATATAATGCATAGAATTATGGAAAATAATATTAGCTAACGAATACACTGTACCCTAATAATTTTAAAATATAAATTACGTAAATTGCTGTAAATTCAATCTAGTAAAATATTTTTTTTTTATATATTTAAACTATCAATACACTTTTTTTCATTTCTGAAGAATATGACCATGTAAATGATTCCATGGAAATATATATTACAATTCCTCCATGGAAATATATATTACAGTGGTTTCTGGTTGCCCTCTGAAACGCAGTTATATTTATACTGAAGAGGGCTGCTGCCTGCTTTTCAGTTTCCAGGACCTCTGTTGACCAGCGTCACTCAGAATTGAGTACTATCTGTGCTCAGTAGTGGTTACCTTGACTATCATAATTCGATTTCGAAGCTTTGAAGGGTACTTTATATATAAAAATAATATAATAAATTATTTTCAGCAATTAGTTGCTATAAATTAGTTTTTTCATCACAATGACATTTGATACGATTTGTAACGTATAATAGCTTACAATGAAATTCCGGCTTGAATAGTTTCAGAGATACCGCAAAGCAGACAGTTGTAAAAAGCGCCCGGGAGCTTCGGCTGGAGGGGCGGGGGGTTGATTTATTACTGAAACTGATTAAAAGCGATTCCTTCCCCGCGGGCAACTTGCAACTTCCTTTCAGAGACGCCTTAATCAAAAAGCTGCCTTATTCAAATGAAGCGAACTCTTCGACAAGATTACAAAGCGGATTCCGACCGAGCCTGCACTCGCCCCATGGAAATCGGTTGTTTATTACTTAACCTGGTGACGAAGGATCGACGCCATGGGATGGGGCGGCGTAGGGACGTCTTCCCTTTTCTTGCTTTTTTTCTGGGACCGGCTCCCCGCGGGATAGAAGCCGACATTTCACGGACGCCGACTACCTTTTTGTTATATTACAAAAGATCCGCATAATTTTAATACCGGCTCTTTCTCTTTTTTTTTTCATCGTGGACCGTTGTTTCATCGGGAGAGCCATTGTCGAATAGTCCTTGACATTTTGTCGACAAACACCCGTCCCAACGGGAATTGGATTAATTTATCGATTCAATGGGATAATTTATTTAATGTATAAGCTCAAAATCAGAATTAATCAAATTTTATTGTGTATTTTATTCATTTTAAATTTATTTAAAGAAAACTTAATACCTGATTACTTTTTAATATGTATTTTATTGATAAATAATCGATTGAAATAATTAGAAACAAATCAAATTTCACATCAAAAACGTAATAAAGCTAAAATTAAAGCGTTCTAATTTATAGATAAATTTTTGTGATCATACTTAAAAAATAATCGAATAATTTAGAACACTTTAAAATATCCAGTCTCTCTTTCGAGTCAGATGATTTTTCTGATTAATAAAATACAGCTTAGATTATTCTATATAATTTAAATAAATTTTCGAACTTAATAAACTCATAGGATCTCTAGAATCTCATCTTGGCTAGAATTTTCTAATTTTTTTTGATACGAAAACATCCAGCGATCCAATTTTTTTTTGCGTACACACATTTCGGGATAGATACGGGAGACATGACCGCAATCAGTAACACCCCTGATCCTCGATTTTTATTTTATATAAATATATAAATTTCAGGAGGCGAAAAAAAATGTTCAAACAAACAGTTCCGGGCCGGTTTCCTCACAGTTTACTCCGACGGATCAAATCTTGGACGCAGTATAAAACGGGCATTTTCCTTTTATCAATTTTCCGACCCATTTGCTCCGTGTGTATATATCGCTCGGTCACTTTTGCGTCTTATACAATCAAGTCGTTATCCTGGCCAAGGGGGGGGGGGGGTGGATAGAGGAGTATGGTACGGGGGAAAATAGGGACACGCGTTGGAAATTCGTGGAAAATCTGTGTCATTCGTTTAAAGGGTCTAAAATATGGATTATGTATACGAAGATTTATGTAAATTGTATTTATTTATGGTGACCTATAATAAATTATAGTAACGATTAAATCATTTTCGTTGGCCAAAACACGTTATATAAATAGATAAAATTCAAAGCCAATTCTATTACTCGCTTTTCGCAATTAAACTAAGATTTTCTTTATGAAAATAACGACAAATTATAAGTAGCGTTAATAAAAAAAATATGATGCTATTAGTGTTTTTCTTCGCTAAAGCATTTTTCATTACTGTAGTTTTCAGCCGATTTAAATTCACATAATTAAATTTAACGAATAATTTCACCCAAGTCTTAAATATTACTTTTAATTTAAATCATTTCAATCAATATCTGAGTATCTGCAATATTTATTTTGAAGGTTAACTTATGATTTAACTGTTTAAGAATTTTTTATACTGTCTCTTTATACATTTGGTCTGATCTAAGTCCAATCTTCATATTTCTATTGCTGATTTAAAGCTTTTAAACTATTAATTAACGAAAAGATTAAATAAACATCTATATATGTGATTTCTTTGTAGTGCTAGCACTACTAATTTTTGTTTTATTATTAAAGATCTAATATAATAAAGTGTCATACTGTTCGCAAAAACCACCAAAAATGTTGACAACAGTTTAAAGCAGATGCCAATAATAATTTGATGATAATTGATAATGCTTCTAAATTAGAAAGACCCTCTAAGTTCGATGACAACACGCTGACAACATGAATTGAATACGATCCTCATCAAACTATAGAAGATTTATCACAAACATTCGCATTTTCGACATCGACAACACATGAATATTTAATACGCTTTGAAAAAGTAAGCAGTATGGGTATTTGTATGCCATATAAGCTGGCCGAGGATAACAAAGAATAAAGTAAAGACGTGTGCAGATTTTTGTGTACGAATAAAATATCTCAACATTTTTTGCAGCGATTGTATCTGAAGATAAAAAATGGAATGGGTAAAGATTATAAGGATTACACTTCGGAAGGTTATTTTATGTATTTAGCTCAATATGAGTTAAGTTATTCACTAGACTTATTCTCGAACACGATATTACTCTTTTCCATAAAACTAAAATCACCAGTTAATAAATTAAACAACTAAATATTTACAATATATATGATCTTATAGAACTTATCTATTTGAATGAATAGAACATTCATTGAATAATAATAAAAAAACCAGATGAGGTGAAAAATCATTTGGGTTGATATGTTTTGCATCGAAATTTACTAACTTTCATAGAAATAGTATTGAAAAATAATACATGAACGACAATAGATAAGAGATGAGCAATGTTTGTAAATAAATTAAATTAAAAAAATGAGTTTTCGAAAAAATTAACGATTTTATTCGTCGACCATTTTCGGAGATAAGTTGGGCTTCGATAGCCGCCCTTTCAAGTGGTGTTTTGGGTTATTTCGGTGACTACAATTACAAAGATTAAATGGTAATTTATAAAATTCGAATTTAACAGCTCAATTTGTGATGGACCATTTTTTTTAAAGATTTTCATTTTTAAGGAATGTTTGCAAGGTTTGAGAAATTTCTTACGGAAATTTTGATTTAAAAAATAACCTGAAAAGTGAAAGATCTAGTTAATCGGACGATATCATGCGATGTCCTGATAGGGATACTTATGATGCTTGAGTATCAGACCTCCGATAATTCTGGGCCTCAATGGGGCCCCTAGACCCAATCTAATATTTTATATACTTTCATCTCGTTTTTTTTAGAGCTTCAGTTTCATGTTATTTTTTTTTAAATCGTCTTCATCCTAAGACAACCTAAAACTCTCCCATCATCTTTACTAATTATATATTACAAGGGGCCTCTGAAATGTAATTAGCATCAAGTCCCAAAAAATACCATTCGCTACTGCATACCGATTGCTGAAATTAAAAGTAATTCATCTGTATCTATTAAAAAAAATTGCAACAAACAATATAAAAAAACAAGGTCGACTGATCAAAATGATCTTAAATAATCAGTAAAGTCTGGAGATTGAATAGATCCAAAACACCGTTTTGGCAGGACTTGGGTACAAGAAAAATGGGTACTTTACTCTGACCGAATGTGCAAATATCAATGGCTATCAAAGAGTTAGGTAGCAATACCAAGCCTTAAGCCCGGCCTTACATAAAAAATATGTATCGTAGAACTGCAAGGACACAATTAGCTTTTAAGCTCTTGAACCTGGCTTAACATGTGAAAATTTAAACCACTGGACCGTTTAGAGTTGGAAATGAAAAAAAAATACTCTTCCTCGTGAATAGTATGATTGTCAATTTGTCACCTTTAATATTTTCTAGATATTGCTCCTTCTAATTATCATATTTTTATATCCATGCAACATTATTTAAGAGGCAAAAAATGTATGAAGCCATTAAAAAAAGATTTAATGAGTATATTGTCTTTAAATCTCACAATTTTTATAGGAATCTGCTAACGAATACTATATTTAAGATTAATATATATTTTTTAACTCGAATGACTACTCACAAGTAACGTAAATTGTCAGTCAGAGATAAGAAGGTGAATAGGAAAGGCTAAAAATGCGATGTCAAAGCTAGCAATGAAACAAGGGATTTACAAAAAGACAAAAAATCGTTTAGTGCAAAGTCTTTGTCTCTAAAGAATTCTTTGATACTTCTCACTAGAAGAAAGCCTGGAAAAGCTTTTCGCCCTTGGAAACGTACTAGGAACCACTGTAGTAGCTGCGATGCGAAATGCAGAAGGCAGAGAATCTTGGAGAAATAAAAACCAAGAAGATTCGAAACGAGAATCGTCACGATCCTCAGACACGATGTTGGCGACTAATGAATATTATGTGAAAACAACATTTTTTTTATTTTAAAAATCCAGTCGCTTGTGTCGGTTTCACCGCTCCGAATTGTTTTTTTACCCAAAATTTACGTTTGTGTATTATTTGAGAAGAGTCTTTTTTGAGAAAATATAAAAAATGAATAAAACTTTAGTAAGAAAGTTGTCTTTGTCAGATAAAAACGTACATAGCTTTGATATATCTCAAAATATAGAATCTAATAAACTGAAGTATTTCGCAACAACAACTTCATTGAAAAAAAAAATAGAACGATTTTTTCGACTATGTTCTGTATTTATTATAAGTAAATGTTTTTTTTATTAGTCTGAAAAAGATCAATCGATGTTTATTCGTCGGATACAGATTTTATCGGCATCGAAGCATTGTTCCTATACATTTACTGATTGATTTGCTAGATCGCATAAATCTTCGACTGTTTACACAAACGGCGAGTTTAACGGCCGAAGCCGAAATTTACACGATCAATATTTACCGATAGAAAGATCAAAAAGTCGATACAATTTCATTCTCGAATGATAAATTGAGTGGGATCCCCACCTGAAACTCGGCGTCGAGTAATTCCGCGGCCGAACTCGTAAATCTCGGAAGATAACCCCTTACCATCGTCCGATTCAAGGCCAATAACACCGAGCAACGTTAATCAAACTTTTCCCCGGCTGATTTATACGAAGCAATACTTATTTCAGCCTAAAAGTGTGCTAAATCTTGTGAAAACACTGAGAAATATGAGCCCGCTAATGGGATATTTTTTTCATTATTTTTTTTCGCTCCCATTCGCGTTTGCAGAAATGTAATTTTTATTATTACCGCAGACAAAAAGTGCGAAAAAACGAATTGACAAATCACATCTTTTGTATAATGGAACAAACGGCGTGGGGGGGGGAGGGGGTCATTTTAAATCTCGGAAAATATTGTTAGGATGATGATGTAAAGAGGGCTTTCCCCGGCGGGTAACTTACACATAGGGGAACCGGATGGAGTAAGACAGGATGTGAATCCCGTTGAACGAGCTTCCGTTCTCCATCTCGGGATACTGTGTATGTAGTTTATGAGAGATAACACTAAGATATCTTACAAAACTTGAATGGCTATACATATGTACGCCATGTTGTACTCGAGTCCTCTATGAATCCTTAGGCTCTAAAAAAAATATGTATTTTTAATTCCCATTTATACTTGAAACATCTAGAAATCAAGAAAACAACTTATTTTTTTTAATATGTTTTCAATTCATTAAACAAATATTTTATTTGGGGTCGTCTTGTTTTTTTTTAATTTTATAGAATAACTATTTTAATATAAATCCTATATGTCACAAACTTATTGTAATTGTCTAAAAAAATCTAAAGAATCAATATTATAATTAATTATTGTCTGAAATTGTACAGAAATAATTGAAAACACTAAATATTCGCTACTGTTGTCTGCATTTATTGTGCCGAGTGCGAATGAAACGTACGAGTGACACGTGCTGCGAGAGCTCAGTCGGCGGCAAAAGTTCAATTTGCAGTGAGATTTCGACGGGTGCCCATGTAATTAATCCTTCATAATGATTAGTTAAAAAATCCAAAATAACGCCCAAATTATTAAGCATATCGTGAGTAACTATTTTTATTCAACAATATCTTGACTTGAAATGCTTGGGGTCTCTGAGAGACCCCATTCGGACGACATAAGTTGTTATCGAGTCATCTTGACAGATTAATTAATATAAATTTGAATTATCTTATCATGTTAACTATTTTTTTTAAATTATCCTGATCCGATATACTACAAAAATAATCTTTTTTTTTAAATGTTGGTAAAATGATGTTCTTTTACATTTTTTTCATATCATATTAGACGAATACAGAGGCTAAAACATCATAAAAGTATTGTTTTCGCCAAAAAATGTTCCTACATTTTTTATTATATCATATATAAATCATTTTAAGTAGAAAAAAAAATACTGATAACCCTCCTATAGTGCTCTCTCTTATAATGATATTTTCTACAGAAAGCTAAATTTTCAAGGTCAAATTACGTACTTTTTTATTTGACTAAATGTGTTTGACGTATTTTTTGTTCAATTTACAAAATACAATAAAATAACATAACCTCACTAGTTTACTAGAGCCTGATCCTCATCTCGGCGCTATAGGAAAGTTGATTATATTTTTAAATTACTTTTAGAATACCTAAATTCTAATATAAAAAATATATTTTCATAGGGTTTCGATCCTTCGTCTTACTTTAAAAACATCGATGCATGCAGGATAACTGCTTTTTATTATAATTATATTCAATATGTAAATTATTATGCATATTAGAGCAGCAGGGAAGGCAAACATTTTGATCAGCTAATCTGAAAATTTATGAATAATTCTTTCTCAAAGCAATTTTTAAAATATGTATATATATCGAATTTAATGCTTATTATTTTCTAGAGTTGTTTTTATTAAAACTTTACATGTACTGCTTTATGCTTAGATATTTTTTATAAAATTTAGTAATAAGAACATATTCATAATCAATATAATGACTAGTTAAATTAATATTATTAAAAGAATTTTATAAAATATTTGTTTATGTTTTTAAGCATATGTATTATTTATAATAAATCTCTTTTATAAACAATAGTACAAAATATTATATAAAGAATATCCGACATCTAGCGGAGTGTATGACAACAGTTATTATCAGCAGTTTCACGTGCTGAAAATGCTGAAAACGTTCATGTTTTATATAAATTCGCAAATCCGCCTACAGATGTCAGTATATTTTTACGGGATATATTCTCAGATACGCGAGTTTGACGAGAATAATTTTCTTTAAAATTCCTCGCGGATACGAAATAATTATATTTAATATTTATATTTTCGCGGCGGTCCGAAGAAAACGAAAAGTTTTCCCGCCGCCTTCGTCGACGCCTTTTCTCTTCGCAACAAAAGAGAGAAAAAAAGTTTTCACCATCAATCACGCGTCTGAGATTTTACAAGGTGATTATCAGCTCGTCCCTGGACTTTTTTTCTGTCCCTAGTCCCGAGCCCTGGACGAAAACGAATTAAAAGTTGGCGAGGGCAAAAGTTGAAGTTGTCAATTCGGCTTTTTGCACAGTCAGCGTTTGTGCGAAAATCCCGAAATAATATGTGTTGTAAATCACCCCGTAAGATTGCCCCCCGTGATTGATGATAATAACGCCGCGTGACTTCCGTCTTTTATGCGCGTTTTTTTTATCTCCCCGCGTAAGACGAAACAGCGTGCAAATAATATAAACGCGAGAGCGCGAAATGGGTTAAAAAATTAAATTTTTATAATCAATGGTATGAGATTTTCCCGCATTTCTTCGGCCGTATCTATTTCGGTGTATCATTTATTTGATGCGTTGTTGTTATGTGAAGAGGCCTTATTTCTCATAGAGAAAAGCGTTCTGAGCGGAACGTAAAAAAAAATATTATTGTCTCATCTCTTAAAAGGGACAACAAAAAAATATAAAACGCCTCAAACGGAGCAAAAGTACGCAGATAAAAATTCCAATTTCCAATTTCAGAACATTTTCTTCGTAAAATATATAAACGTATACATGAAAATGCGAGTGTACGTTATGTTTTTCTTTCGGAAAAGCTATGGATTTAATTCTATGTGTTATTATTGAAAGAGAATTCAACAATGCTGTCTCATTAGAAATAGCATTTTTATTTAAATTATTTATTAAATAAATATAAAAATAAGACTTTGACATTCTTGGAAAAATTAACCTTGTAAAAATTGTATTTCTTTTTATAAATGAAATATTGCAAGCTATAAAATGAATGATTATCTGAAAGAGCAAGATCAGAAGCATTAATTCTTTCCTTATGGGACAAGGCGACCACTATAGCTAGCAATCTTTAAGGTCACCTTGTGAAAATTTTCAGAAAATCTCCACCGTACATATCAGATCATTTTCAGCAATGTGGTATTTTTCATACTCGTAAAGCATGACGTATTATTTATGTTCTTCTATGAGGTGCTACTTAAGCAACAAATTAGTATACTTAGAAACCAGAATATAATTTTAAAATTAATTACTCGCATACATCTTAATTATAAAATTTATGACTAGCAATATATTCAATATTGCCGATCAACCCTTCGCCTGCGTTTCGTGAAATTTTAATAAATACGTAAAGAACAATGCCCGGGATCCCTTATCAATTTCACGCCCAATTCCACAGCGACGACTGAATCCCGTCTTCAGTTTTCACTGAAAAGTTTTCCGTGCGTCCCATAAATAATACATGAGTTTATTCCATTAAACATGTGTTCATTGACCCCGGCCCCGTGGCCCCGATGCCTCTCCCACCGCATCCCATCCCATCCCATCCCAGTCACAGCTACACCATGGCCCAATAAATAACTGCAACACAATAGCATTTGGCCCTGAGATAAAGGCAAGGGTAGAAGGTTACCGGGCCTCAGTATGCGATGTCGACCTCTATGAAGAATGGCCGTTTGCCAAGATTTACGAAAATCGACACAGAATAGACAACGTGTGTATGCCCGAATTTATTTTGTGTACGCAGTAGTTGGGGAGTTGAAGAAAATATTTGTTTGTCATCTTATGGAAGGGTTGCCTGATATATTGCCGCAGTTTTTGATATATCGTTGTTATGGTTAGAGTCAACGCATTCAGATTACTTCAATCAACATTAAGGAAAATATGCCAAAAATACGTTTTACACTTGGTGCATTATCTACGTGGAGGTAGACTAACCCAAGTGTTATTTTGGAACCTAACCAAATGCTGGAATCCGAATATTACTAAACGAATTCCCTTTAAATAATGTTAATAATAATACCTACCCAGATTTGTTGTCGCATTTTCATAAATTAATCGCAATTCGAAAGGTTGTGACAAAATAAATTTAACAGTTTATTGGAGAGCCAATAAAAAGGCTCATACTACAAGTATTAATTTAAGGATTGGTTTTACAAATGTTTTATACCTGATGCAGAACCTTATATGAAGTAAAAGAATTTTGATTTAAAAATATTATTCATGCCGAACAATGCACCAGGACATCCGATTTAAAACATACTAATGTTGAAATATTATTTTTACCACCAAACACTACGTCTCTAATCCAGACTTTGGACCAATGAATATTTTTTACATTTAAAGCGTATTATATTCGTCGAACATTCGAAAAAATATTAAATGATATCGTTTGAGATGAAAATTTAAGTCACACAAACTTAGATTTTTTTAAAATTGTTTCTGCGTCTATTAAAGAAATAAATCAATCGACTTTAAATTCTTTCTGGAAAAAGCTGTAGCCAGAAGTAGTTAGTCCCTCTATGTTGTACCACTAATTGAAGATAAATACCAAAAGACAATTAAATTTGTCGTGGTGTTGGTGGAGAAGGATTTGATGATATGGATAATTAAGATATCGAAGAAATATTGGAGGATCGCACGTTGAATGAAGAAGAATTGGTCTAAATGTTAGATGAACCTACGATAATAATGACTCGGAAAGCAGTTGCAGCGAAGTAGCTTCGCGTTTCACATTAAATACAATAAATGACGCCTTGGGATTGGCTGATAAATTAGAACATTTTTTTATAGAAAATGATCCTATAAAGGAAAGAAGTTCAAAGCTTAAGATATAATTACAACAGATCTTGGCTCCTTATAACGATATAATTAAAGATGTATACGCTAGAAGCTGACAATCGTTCATTACAGAATTTTTAAAGGCTAAATCTAAAAATAATCCAGAGTCCTCTGATAATGAAAGCTCACAAAAGATCTCGGCAAAGGGTCGAACATATGGAATTGTAAGTGATAGCGATGAAATTAAAAAAATGGAAGATCTATTATTTGTTTTTTTTTTATAATAAATACGTAAATGTATATTGTTTCGATTATTTATTTAAAAAAATAAATAATATTGACTAGCTTCCATATTTTTTTGGAATGCAAAACATAATTTTGGATGAGCCTCAAACCTGTATTACACAACGTTTTTGTGGAACCATATGACCATGATCCATTTGAAGTCATAGGCGATTTACCTGTACTTGTTTTGATCCACGTAATCGACAGATTTTGACGAGCTGGAACAATTTTAGAGCTTCCATCCGATCTTGTTGCGAATATTGAGGACGTTAACTTTTTACCTTACATTTTATGATGGTTTGCAGAAGGCGATAGTTTGGTTTTGCTATACTGCGGACTCCTGCCAGTAAAAGTATTTTTTTAGAGGGGTTATATCTTAATCGTCAAGTCCGACATGCTTCTTTTAGTCTTAAATGAACAAAAAAATGCTTTCTTCTGGAATTTTTTGCATTTTAGGAATATAAGATTCATGTAGAAGAAAGCTTCGCTTGTAGCAAGTCCATTGCAAAACCCAAGCTGCGATTTTCTAATTACACCTTCACCTTTGTGTTATATACTGCATTGAATAACTTTCAGGAGAATTTATAAGCCGTGAGATATTACTCTAATTAATCTGTAATCATTGCAGTCTTTCAGTCTGCTTTGTTTAAGCATGGAGATATTATTTTGAGGTAAAAATATCCTTTTTTCTGAGTCAAGTAAGTGTATACGTCAGAGTAATATTTGCTGGGTTGGATGCTGATGCATTTTCACATGAAAAAATGTCAATGAACATTATTTATGGTGACATATTGTATGTGAAGAAATTTCAGCTTAAAAAAATCCTGTAAACATTAATAAATATGAAATGAAGGCTTTTAAAGCTGAATTCAAAGCAAAGCCAAAGAAGGCTTTTGAAAACAATATTCTTTTACAAAATAGTGAGTTTTTTACACCACTTTTATATAATTCTGACGGTTTTTTTTATTAAAAATATGGCTTTAGGTGATTATAAATTTGTTTAATATTTTTATCTTAGCCTTTTCAATGCGGCGGGTCTAAACACAATTCTGCATCTGAGTGCGGCGCCGTTTTGGACCAAATTATTTTTTTGGCGAGGTAAATTTGTAGTCACCGTTACCGCTATATTAGACCATTTTCCTATAAGAGATTTATGCAAACATGTTGATTAGGATATGTTCTTCTATCTGAACTAAAAAAATGAACTTGATTCGATTTATTTTCGTAATAATTAATCGAACAAAATATCAATTGCTCAAACAGAGATTAAGTGAGAAAAAAATGAGAATGCGAATCAAAATCAAAAAAATGCGAAATGCACTTTCATACCATTACATCCGTACACGCATGTGGACATAATGTACGCGAACACCCTAAAAACCCTTGAGCTGAGATACGTCACCGATACTACTACGGAGATTTGAATGAGACACCACGCGCGATTTGAATCGTTACTATTCATATTTACATATTACATGGTTCCTATAAATTTCTCGTGATATGTTGTATATTTATTGATAGCTGTGTTTATTAGCTGATTTTTAAAAGAACCACCATCACTTAACTCGGTCTAGTTTACATGTAACGACAAGTTAAATTTTTAGAGAATCTCGCGCATTTACGACATGCGGCTGCACCCTGGACACGATTTGTATGCGCATGTACGTCATGCGCCCCGCACTGAAAGGGTTAAAGGTAAATGTAACAGAACTAAATATAGCTCACTTATTTTGTCCTGCGTATTTTTTGCTGCACTTGGTCTTTCATTATCTGTCATTATTTCCTAGAACTGATAATTTTTTAAGCAGTACCTCATGTTATCTTACTAATAAAGATAAAGGTCTGACCACGTTTAAGTAATGCATAGTGAATAGCAAAACATATCACCTAATATATAAGTAAAACCTTTTTCAGTCAGCGATGCCCCAAGGGTAGACACAAGTACCCGATTCAACGAAAGTATAAAACATCCACTTCTCATCTTCAATAATAATTTTTCTGGATAGTAAAAATAAAAAAAAAATTATTCATTGTTCTGAAATCGTTTCAGAAAGTTCACCGCCACTATAGATCATGAATAGAAAACTGAGGTCGTGTAAATTTCTTGATTTTTTTAGGCAGATTGGTCATGTCATTTGCTAGCCACTAGGCTCTTACTTGCTGAGGGCATGGACCTTGCGAGACTCTCGAATGGCAGTCGAAGTCAAAGGAACCTAAGTCTTACACGTGACGTGAGGGCTCCCCCTTTGTGTCATGTATACGGTTTTTTGTAAAGAGTTTCTCTGTTTTAAACATCATCATCGATTTAAAAAAGTTCATCAATTAATCATAAAAGTTCATAGAATAATCTTTGAACTGTTTTTGTACTGTAGTAAATAAAAATGACATTACTTTTCGCTTTACCTAAGATTAACTTAATGTGTTACTATATTTTAATATATTTATTAATGTGTCTATATCATCTGTGCTGAATTATGAATATAGTGAGCGAAAATTCGGGGTATCGATCCCGGAATCGATACGGGACCTTTTATAAATTGAAACCGGGGCTCTCCGCTTTTCGAGATTTATGGATTTCATTAGTCAAATTGTGTTAATCCACGGAAAGCCGGATGTCGGTTATTTGTACTAGTCGCAGATCGAGGCGCCCCAGGGCCCATCCTTGGCCAAATAAACAGGCAAAGTCCCCGACTATTTGCCCGGGGGCTTAATTAACAGCCCAATCAGGACATTATGGGGAGATGATCGCTTCATTGACTATAAATTATAACAATCTGATGCAAATTTAGCAACAATTGTTGTGCTCGCGGTCGAGTCTACACAACCCTTAGGGTGTGTAGTCTCGGCTGGCATCATTGATATTGTAATTTAATTGCGATATTAATTCGCCGAATGTGTTTTGATTAATGGAAACATATGCATCTGTAACATTTTCTAATAATATAATAAATTGGGCGTCGATGTTTTAACCCACTTCCTCTTGTGAAAATTTATCGTGTTTTTCACTTGTCGCTATCGTGAGTTATTATCTTTTTTTTGTTATATATATGTGAAAGCGTTTTATGATATAAACCCGATATTTATATAGGATGAAAATTTTGCATTGCTATATATATAGAAAACTCTAATTGAATATATTCCGTATTGTTATTCAGATCACAATTTAATTTTCGAATTGGAACTGTACCGACAATCAATACGCTCAGCATCCGCTCAAGCGTACATTTCATTAGCGAGTTATTTCCAACGAACAATCTGAATAAAATTGTGAATTTTCTTATCGGAATTAATTATTGAATATCGTTAAAGTGGATGTTTGCCTTGTGATATTGGGTCGGACTATAATTTACTAAAATTGCGGTTCAATATCCAGAGTGAAGTTTCCTCCTTATTCAAAGAAAATATATACCGTTTAAATGTAAAACATTTGATATTTTTATTACTCTGCATTTTAAAGAATACAATAAAAAATAAAAATAAAATTAGAATAAATAGATAAAGCAATTAATTTCATCATCATTCTCATCGTCAACATCAGTCTGCGTTTATTCTCAGCTAAGTCTCACAATTCGTGGTTGGCATTACAGAGTAAGTGATAGAAAAAAGTATAAAATAATAGGTAAAACGGAAAGAAATGACATTTTTTTGATACGTCACTTTAAAACCAGGCTGTCGCCAGTTGCCATTGAGTTAGCACATCGTATTTGATATCATTTAAACCTCTGTTTTTACTCTTGGCGTTTTCATATTTTATTTATTTTCTTTGTCGTAGTAAAAAAATGCAGAAGCCCAAAATTAAAGAGACACGTTGGCGGTATTTCATGCTGTTTTTATTTGATAATGGATTATAGCTGAAAGAAGCTACACAGACCTTCTGCGTTATTTCTGTAGACTTCTTGAGACTGCAAATGTGCTTTAGATGGTTTAAAAAGTTTAAAAGTAGTGATAGGGAGTTAAAGAACAAACCGAAAACTGGAAGACCCCTCAAAATCGACGATGACGCCTTAAATTCGTTGGTGGAAGCTGATCCGCGTAATACAGTAAAGGAATTATCACATGACCTTGGCTACCATGCAAGATCATTTGAAAAGGTTGGGGAAAAAAAATCAGGCAAGGAATTTGGGTATCGCACGATCTTTCCCCAACGGCCTCAAGGCAACGCGTAACAATCTGTGCATCTTTATTGTTCAGACACGAAACAGATCTATTTCTTAAAAGAATTATTACTGAGGATAAGAAATGGATCCTTTAAAGTAATGCTAGAAGAAAAAAACAATATATATCTCTAAAACAGGTACCTGTGCCTACTCCTCGTCCAACATTATTAAATGAATAAAAGTGGAGTTACTGAAAAAACGATCTGTTCTGGTTATCAACAACAGAAGAGTTTTACAGGATGGTAATGCAAGACCTCATGCAGCAAAAACCACACAGGACCAAATCAGAGAACTATTTGGAACTTCTGCCACATCCACCGTATTCACCTGATATATCACCTTCCAACTATCATTTATTTAAATCAATGGAACATTCACTTCGTGATAAAAAAAATTGCAAATGTTGAACAGGTCAAAAATCACCTGGATTCATATTTTAACAGTCAACCCCCAGAGTTTTACGAAAATGGAATCAAAAAGTTGCCTGTGGTTTTGGAGAAAGAACATTGTGTTTTTTTCTAAAATATTTTTTTTGTTGCATTAAAAATAAATGTCGTTTCTTTTCGTTTTACCTAATATATAACGAATGTATGTAAGAACGAGTATCGTCGTTAATTACACGTTATAAGAATTTATCAAATCTCATACAACAGCTCAACAAAATAGCAATACAACATGATTAGCCAAGTTGTTATGCAGAGTAATAACTCTGGTTACCGGAGAGTTTCCGAGAGCATCTATCCTCACATTTAGTGGAAAAAAAAGCACACGCAAACGAGCTCGATGGTAGTGAGGTGGCGCAAATTAGGGAGTTACATACCCCAGGCACCCCTGAATCCATGCACTGGGGTATTAGCTCGGGTAAAATTCAAATTAACTCATGTAGAGATATATTAAGAGTTGTATATTAAGAAAGTTCTTTAGCCTGAGGATATTTGAAGCGTCATATGGCGCTTAAACGATAGTTCCTGATTTAAGTAAACTCTCAACTTTTCCAGCGACTTAGACACATAGTTTGAAAAGCTAATCATATCAGTAACTGTTGATCGTCCAGTTACGATCCCTAATTGTTTTCGTATTACTCAATCATAGGTTTTCTTATTCTAGGCTGTGCCCCAAGTTTAATTATATCATCACTTGATCTTGTCGAAGGGCGATCTGCGTTTCTTTGACCTTTAGGCGGCTCCTAGTGTCCTTGATTTTCAAACTAAATTGCCCGTCTTTTCTGTGGGTCACTTCACTCGGGTGATATTTGTAGCAATCTCAAACAAGTGCCTAGATTACGGCGCCAGAGGTCAATACTAGGAAAGTATTAATACATTTGGTAAATACCTATGGATTTGAGATATCTATATATTATGTTGTCCCGCCGAAAACTGTACTATGCATGATTATTTTTGATCATCAGTTGTATTCTAGTCATTCTTCAATATATGTTTTGGATCCTATTCATCAGTTAACATCCAAAGAACCTTATTTATATGACAAAAAAATATTTTGAACATGGCTTAGAATGGAGAATTGTATACCTGACAAACTATTCATACATTATTGCGGAAAAACAATGCATCTAAAAATATTTATAACACAAATGGAGAAGGTTTAAGTGCTCAGAATAGCTAAAAACAATTCAAATTGGTAATTTTTGATTTGAAAAATAGATAATGTCGTTGAGAAATGAAAATCTGTGTGCATGAACTTTTGAAAAAAAACAGCAAAATTATGAAAAAACGCGCATGAATATCACACGAGCCAGAAAGTTAAAGAGAGCTGGTGATTTCATTGCAACAAGACGACACCCGATCCCTTACATCAAAGATGATTAAAAATAAAATAAAGGAGCTTTTTCACCTGCCATATAGTCCTGATATAGCTCCTTTAAATTATCATGTATTATTATTCATCAAAACATAAAATCGATCATTGAAAGATGAAAAAAATAGTATTAAAGAATATTTTGCTTCCAAACCTGAGTATATTTTATTTTTGAAAAAAAATATTAAAATAGATGAAGAAGGTAGTTTCTATTGAGAAAGTATATATTTGATATCAATGCAATAAGAAAATATTTGTTTTTCGAACCCTTACATTTAAAATACGCCTTTTTCGACCGGACAAACTTATCTGTTTTAGTTTCCTAAGCTCTCTAATCACTGTTATATTTTTCTCTTTTACTCCTTGATAAAGTTATGTAACCCTAGATAAATAATCTGGTCGAGGTATATATTTTTTGCACTATAGTGATATTGAGATATTTAAACACAACTGATGCATACATATTCTCTTGCATTTATCTTCACCTTGTTTTCAGTTGGTTTTCAGAGAATCGTGCAAATCTACTTTTCCTATTTCTCTTGAACAAATTAAGTTTAAATTTTAATATCACGCGTTTTTCGAAGAAAACTGCTTTTGTTGTCTTGATTAGATGCCAACACAGCTTTTTCCTGGGTAAAAAAGACAAATAATTTATCATTCCTTAAATTTCAGTCTAATTTTAATTACTACAAACTACTTCATTTCAAACATAAATTTAGATAAAAGATTAAACGATCACGCATTTTTCTTTTCAAATTTTTTAGACGAACATATTCGAATATTTTATTCTTTATTATTAATTAAATAGCGCAATCAGTAAACTATTAAATTTATCTTAATTATTAACATGATGACCTTTATTTTGGCGCTATTAAATTTCGCGAGTTTATTCAAATGATTTAACAGAGCAAAATTAAAATTAAGTATATATTTAGGATTTAAGAATCTACTGAACAATTTTTTATAGAAAAAAATAATGAGATACGGAAAATCGGGCCGAAGAAAACTCGCGAAATTTAATGACGCGTCATTTAATAAAAATATAAAAGGATTAAAATGGGCATTATGGCACCACAGTTTCTAATAAAAGGAATTGTGACATCTGATTTCCACTACTTCCTCTAAAAATATATAAAGGGATGCCTCGGGATTTTGGGATTAGTTGATTTATATTATGCGATAGGCATTTATATTATTTGCTTTTCGTGTGGTCGAATCAACCCTGTCAATCTGTAAAATCTGGGTCGGCTCTGCCGATTCTATTGATGTGATCTCTCAATGAAAGAAGTTGCATATTTGAATCTAGTTAGGTCTAACTTTAAATTCATTCGAATTGCGATTCCCATGATACCGCAATTTCGTGTTTCTACATCTATACGTTATAATACAATTTGATTGCGGAATAGATAATTAAAGTTATTTTCGGTTGGGATTTATCTCAATAACTAATCCGGGCAGTTATATCCGACACATAACTGGGGTATTATGACCGTAAACCGTTCAAACACGCAAACACGCTGCGTCGTACAGTGCAAATATTTAATTTGCACAAGCAGTTCCGGAGACAAACAGTCCTATTGTTTTTTTTATCTCGTTTATCAATCTCCCGGCGTTATTTGCGATGCTTTCTATATACGCCCGGTAGATGTCGGGAAATAAAAATCTTATTTTTCTTTAGGCGACGACTCAATCGGAAAATGGAATACCTTTCTTCGCATCACGCACGAGGAAAAATTAAATGCTCATTTTCGGCACACGCACCCCCTACCCCTGTTTCATCGCCGCCACCCCCACCACCCCATCCCTCATTCTACCGCTTGCTCTTTGTGTGCCGACAAATATTTCTGTTTGACAAGTAAATATGGACAATCTTTGGGAAATTGTTTCAGCCGGAGCGTAAAGCAGATAAGGAAGTGGACAAATACGAAATGGATAGCGCGAACAACGTATTGCCCGGCTACGTAAATCAATACTCCGTTCTCTCCCCCATTTCATTTAAAGTCGTCGCTAAAAACAGAAAACCAAAAAAAAAGAAATACAAACAGCAAATTTCTATCCCAAAATCTTTTGGCTGGATAAGCGATTGATTCGGCGCAGTGCTCCCAGAGTCCCGGCACGTCCCAGACTCGAACGACTGGTCGTGACAAAAATGTGTAATGGAGTGAAGATACAAGTGCCCGTCTAGTAAGAAGGTGCCGGTTTTGAATTAACGGCGATGCCCCCGCTAATGACCCGATCCTCAAAATGTTTAATTAAAAATTCGAGGGGGACCACCCGCAATTAATCTGCGAGCCGGGCGCTGCGCAATTTTGTTTTCGGATTAGATCCGTTTTTGTTAATTCCCGCGGGATCTAGTTGAATTAAAATTAAGGCTAAATATA
>JAGXCT010033145.1:0-22843 GCA_022495035.1 Philopotamus ludificatus | reverse complement strand
CGTATGGCTTTTACTTTGCCATTCTTCGCGTGCTCGTCGTTGTTGGCGTTTCCTCTGACATTTCGGAGCACACCAAGAACAACATTAGCTGGCTCCGTAATCCTGGTCCAGGTTCTCCATTTTATCCAGTCTGCCACTATGTCGCTCCATCTTCCGGTAAGATTCAATGATGCAGTGTCACTCTGTACACAGTCCAACCACCTCGGCCTTGATCTTTCTTTCCCCCGAGGATAGGAAGGTTTGTTATACATAAGCCTTTTCGGCGGCTGACTGTCCCGCATCCTTGACACGTGTCTGGCCACTCTGACGATAGCTGTGACTGTATATCATTGTATAGTTGGTACAGCCCCTCGTTGCTTTGGATACCCCATTCCCCGTCCTCGGATACGGCTCCAAATATTTGTCTCAGAATTACGGATATCCAGTTGTCGCTCATCTTGCTTTGTTAAGGCCCAACATTCAGATCCGTATGTTAGGACGGGCCTCATGAGGGTCATGTAGAGCTTGACTTTAGTCTTCCTTGAGAGGAATCTCAACCATAAATGTTTTTGAAGTTCAAAGTAGCACCGGTATGCCACCATGGTTCTTCTTCGTACTTCCAAATTTGTTACGTTATTTTTTGTAATAAGTGAGGCAAGATATGTGAACTCCTGGACTTCCTCGAAGCTATACTCTTCGATTCAGGGGTTCAAGGATTCGTCCTTGGCATGTGTCTCTTATGTTAAACAATAAACATGCTAGAGCGTCTCAAACCGATGTGAACTGGTGAAAAAACGGCACGAATTTTTGGCACTACTTAAAATACACGTCGACATTTAATTTACATTATGATAAAATTTCAGGTATCAGATATCAACGAACGAACGGCCATTATCTCGTGACGTCGAGCTACGACAATTCGGTGAAGCTGTGGGCGAATATCACGTGGCAGCCCCTGCGCACACTCATCGGACACGACAGCAAAGTGATGGGATTGGACGTGTCGCCCGACGACAAATACATAGCCACTTGCGCTTACGACAGAACGTTTAAACTGTGGGCATCCGAATCGTAGACGATGTCCGTACAAATCTGTGATACCGTGTTAATTTAATTTTTTTTTTATAAGGATTCGGAACGATATGGAATAAAAATGATTTATTTTTCAATTCCGTTTTGTATTCTCTTTTTAGTTACGATCATTCCATGAAAATGTACCGAGTACACACATAACAAAATAATAATTCAATTAATACAAAATAATATAAGCCTATATATATATGAAATATGATTACATATTAAAACATAACGATATAATTTTATTTAACGACTAGTAGACGAGTTATAATTGATTTAGACCGTTAACTCAGTGGAATCCCAAAAGTTTGATCAAAGCTAAAAATATATATTTGGATGCTTCACGATACATCTTTTCGATAACTCTACGTAGATGACACCAAGACAAACATTTTATATATAAAATTAGATCTCTGCAAAAATAAAATTCGAACAATACTGAATGTAATTGTGTTGTATCGATTATTGTGCGCACTTTTTACTATCGAAACGATTAAAACTACGATAATTACATTGCCCTAACCCAGTGGTAATCCATTCTTATTATTATAAAATTACCTTCGGTACTTCGGCGAGGCCCCAACGATAGGCCGACGCTTCATACCCTTGATTCTTCATACCGAGATTCAGTGATCCACTTGCAAACGGCGTAACAATACTATCGATCGATGCATAACAACCGAACCAAACTGAGCGGTTTTTACATCAGTTTCGTCCCAATACGAGACTCATTAACACACGAGGGGAGATCAATGAGTTTATGGAAGGTCACGTCAGGAAATGGTTTAATATTTTGATGTCTAAGCAGTCGTCGATCTCATTTCATGAATTTTGACCTCCCCACCTCATTATATACATACATAATTTTGAAATTAATATCCTAAAAACGTTACAAAACAAGGCTTTGCTGTTCATAATTATATTCGTATTTTCTTAAACTATTGATTGACATGGAATTTATTGAGTTAGCTGAAAAATACGTTTGGTTTTTGTCTCATTAACCTTTAAGCGCCCGTGTGCCGTGTACAATAGAGGTAGTCCACTGCCCAAGCAATTTTTTGCGGAATATTCGCGCGACCCGTAGCTTTAATCCGATTGTAAAATGTACCATAATCACTGGTCCCGTACGGGACCACTGGGCGTTTGAAGGTTAAGCTGGAAACGCTAAAGGTTTTATCATTCTGTCGATGGTGAAATGATTAATTATGAACTTTTATTGTGAAAATGGTAAGATAGCCGCAGAAACTCTCAAGAAGATACGCGTATAAAGAGAATTATGATTCTTCGATACAAAAAATAATTTAAACTGGCTAGATTACTTGCTAAAATAGACGGGTTATTCGATATCAACCTTCTTCATATGACCTAATAGTTCAAAGATAATTTCAGAAAAGCAAAATCGTCATCAGCAGACTCGATACTATGATTTCTTGTTCAATTGAATGGAGTTAACTTTGCCTAAAGGATTTCTTTATAAGATATATTGCTGAAACATAACGTTAACGATTCTTTATTGGAGAAAATGACGACAGAAGCGAAAAGTAGATTGTCTACAACAAGATGAAGCACAAATAATCACTGTCCAAAGCTGTGATGCAAAGATGGTCACCGAATACAAGCTCTTACCGTGCCTTTCTGCCTTCCAACTGTCTGCAGACCATCATGGAGGAAAACATGGAAAGGAAACGGTGGTAAGACAAAACAAAGCTGTCGTGACCAATTAAACTAGATAGAAACTTCAATAGATCTCGTCTGAACACAGAACATGGTCGTGACCAGACAAAGGAACTATGTTTATTTAATCGTAACGATATTAGGAGACGTTTACTGGATATTCGACTTAAAAATGAATAAAACGAACATATCGTCCAAAGAGGATGCGTCAAAATTGAGCTAATAAAACTTTTCGTCAAAGACAACGGAATAATTTGATAATTAAAACGTTGATTTAATAAATTGCACCATATTTTTCGTCCAAGACTACTTTAAAAAACCAGAACGTATTTTATTAGCTAACTAATGAATCGCCATAAATAAACGGGGGCCACTTTAGCTTGAGGTCTACTATGAATAAACATCAGTAGACCTAACGCTAAAGTGGCACCAATAAACGTTTTCAAAACATTTCCTGCATCACAATCTCTAAATATAAATATATATTTCGAGGATCACATTCTACGCCAAAGTATTTGGTTTACGATTGAATAAAAAATAAATATATTTTTTTTATTCTTATATAAAATATTAATATTAGTAAACGTTACGTCCGCCGCCCTCAAATATAATTAGTGCAGACTTTTCTTAAATTACGGCTAATATCAGAACATGTCGTGTTTGAGACAGCTCAGAGTGTCGTCGAGCATCACGGTTATACACCTCACGACTTGAAGCAACGCGGCAAGCATTATTGAAAGCGATAAGCTTATCAGTTTGTTACTCTGATTGGCGATGGCGATGGCAGTGCTATTCTGCCTGTGCATTCTATGCGACTTAACACTACCGGAACTATTCATCTGAAAGTTGTTTGTGCACTTTACGTCGACGTAGGTGGCTTGCTGCGAGCCCGCTCTACACTCGCCAACGTTATTATATATATCATCACAATTCACAGACAGTTCACAATTTTTTATCACAGTCTCATCGGCGTCGACGACAGTGTCGTTGCTATGAACGCAAGCGCTGTCGTTGTCACCGCTTCCGTTACCCTGATAATCGAAATTCAGGCACAATTCTCTCGTATCAATCTTATCCAAGGCGTCCACGCATTCTATTATATTATTATAAACTAGGGGCGAATGCAAATCGAGCTTTACGTCGAAATCGTCGGTTATGTTCGTCGGCAAATACAGCGGATTATCAACGTTTGCGTAAATACTTTCTACGCATTCGAGCGACGATCTTCTCGCAATGTTCTTTTTAACGGAATTGCTGTTTAAATTGTCGTACGACGTCGACGTGCTGACGTTCGCCGACAGTGAACTGACACTGTTTGATCTTCTAATTGAACCGTTGACGTTACTGTTGTCAAAGCTCCCGTAATGTGTTTTTATGTTGCGGACATTTTCATTCAAATCGTTCGAGTAATTAATCAAAACTGGGGTTGTGTGTCTATGCTCTATCAATCGTTTGATTAATTTCTGCGTTTTTGAAAGAGCATCCTGTAATCATTTAGCGATGACGAGCACCTCGTCTTGCTCGGTTCCTGACTCTTCGTTATCCGGAGCGGCGTTCACAATCAGAGTGTTTTCTTGCAAAAGACAAACCTACAAACAAATACGATCAGTATAAATATAAAACATATATATTAGGGGGACCGAAAAGTAATCAAAATTTCTTCGATAAGCTCATTCACAGCTAGTTTATGTTGAGACACGGTTCCGCAAATACGTAAGTTTTGTTTTTACGTTAAAGCTATGGTTGTAAATTTTTTTTCTACCAACAAGAAAAGATTTTAAGGCCAACAATAAAAGAAGCACACTTATGTCGTTGTATGCTATTTTTGTTCGATCAAAGAATGAAGACAAACGAAGCGGTGAAAAGGACGACCCCAAAAATTAGATAATGATATCCTGAAGGCGAAGTGGATTCAGATCCTCGTCAAACAATTGAAGAATCATCATTAAAGATTGGCTGTCCATGGTCTACAGTTCAGTATCATCTTCGTCGCATGGGAATATTGTACAGGTGTTATAAACCGGCATAGACCGTCTGTATCATTTCTGGCCTCTCGATATTCTCGAGTGCGCCCCTATCCTTCTTAAGTAAAGTAGCTCTCAGAACACTTTCCCACTCCATTTAAAGACAAGCGGCACATTCCGAATACCCTCTCTCCATTCAATAAACAAGCGGTGTATCTTTAAAACCCATTATATTAATCCCGGTTTAAAAGTTCAGCTCCAGTCTCACTCTCATATCGAGATGATCTCTCCAGTACCAAAGGAATCTTTGGGAACCTCTACTCCAACATCCAGTACCAAAGGAATCTTTGGGAACCTCTGCTTCTACATCCAAAGGAATCTTTGAGACATCTACACACATTCGTTCACGCCGTCATGGCAGTCACATCTCCGTGATTTCTCTTGTACCGAAGATACGTCTCCGGGATCTTCATCATCTCGTACCAGGAGATACGTCTCCGGGATCTTCATCATCATCTCGTACCAGAGATACGTCTCTGGGATCTTTATCATCATCTCGTACCGGAGATACGTCTCTGGGATCCTTTCGTCACACCTATCATCGAACTGACGACTTCCTGCAATATTCAATAAACATCATCAACAAACAAAGCGTGTTTCACTTTGATCTCGATCTTCGAAGCGCGATCGTTAACTACCGGATGATCAAACGTTTTGGCGCCAGCAGTCGTGTACCTTACGATATTTCGGGTATGCAATGGAAGCAGTGGCGGAGTTACCATTTTCGGTACTACTGTCGCGCCCCCCCTAACATTTTGGTGGCAGCGGTGGTTACCCTTTTTGGTACTACTGTCGGCGTCCCTTAACACAGGCAAGGAATTTGGGTTCCTCATAAATTGACGGTGCTAGATCAACAGCGTACCTCTTTTGTCTTGGTATGAAGCCGATCCGTTTTTGCGGCAAATTGTAACTGGAGATGAGGAGTGGGTGCTAGACAATTATCCTGTTCGAAAAAAACAATGGCTTTCTTCTGGAGAAGTACCTCTTCCGACCCCTCGACCATCACTAACAACAAAGAAGGTCCTTGTTTGAGTGTGGTGGGATTTTTTTGGAATTATGCACTATGAATTGCTTGAACCAGGTCAGACCAACTCGAGCCAATTAAACATAGAGTTCATAAAAAAACGATCTGTTTTGGACAACTTGGAACTCATCCACCCTATTCACCGAATTTCGCGGCATCGGATTACCACCTTTTCAGATCGTTAGAGCATACATAAGTAGTAAAAAATTTAATAATGTTAGAGAAGTGAAAATGTACTTGTGATGTGAATCGAACAACTGCCTTAAATCTGGAAAAAAATGTTAGAAAATGTTTTTTTAATGAATATTTTGATTACTTTTCGGTCCCCTTAATATTTAATATCGGAATTGAATAATAATGTTAACCTTCGGATGATCGAGGCTTAGATTTCTGAAATCCTCCGAGAATGATAAGATATAGAAGCAAAATGATATTGCCACGACCCATTCGGAGGCCGTCGAGGCCACATGAAAATGCCAACCGCCATCGTTCGGATACCACTTGCGAGGATTCTTTCCGTGGTAATAAATATGCGATATTATTCCGGTTACCAGGAGGATAACGAAGAACACGGTGCAAATCGCCGACAGAGCTATCCGTAGATAAACTATGTTCAGATTGTTCAAAATCGGATGCAACGCATGCGATACTAACGCCTGAAAATATATAAGATATGATAAAACATAACATAATCAAGTCGTAATACAATATTTATGTTATGAAAATTCACCTGTATCCAAAAGTAGACGGTGCCCAATCCGAAACACATGAAAGCGCCCGTATAATGAACGTATTTAACATTGGTCTCCTGCAATAACATACAGATTAGTAAAACGTGCGTGGAATAGATGATTACGATTCCGTGTATAAGATTTACCTGAAAATTAGCGACCATGCTCAAGCCGAGACACGAGAATGTGCCGAACCAGATTGATAAATCATTCAATCTTTTCACAGACGACGGCAATGGATAGACACATCTTAATTCCATCACCTGTTGATGCCTGATGTACATCGTAATCCCAACTAAAAAAACGGAAAAAGATGTAATTCTCGTCGAATTGTTAGTCTACTAAAGATATCTCTATAAATTTGGAATCGGAGAGTACATAGAATGAATCGGAATCACCGACATTCACAATATCGAATAAAATATGAAGTTGATGAATCATTACCAACGCATCGTGATTCAACCGTTGACACATAGTGGGTATCGTGATATTCTCACTTACGTTTAATGCAAAGTTATCTATCTTCTATAGAGAAATGTTTCAGCAATCCGAGATATACCCAATCACATTTTTGTAATGAATAAAATCAAATATTCAATTTATTTGAAGATATTACGAGTTGATTTTAAGTAGCAGATCTTAACCATATTTTTTATATAATCAAGAAAGTATTCCCTGTGCAAAAAATGTATCAGATGCATATATCGCAAGGTCAAGAAAAGCCAGAAAATATTTTCTCTAACTATAATGCACACGAGATCTGACGAAAATATGAATAATTTTTGTTTTTCTTGTCTTTATGTCTTCAATGTCTGATTATTGGATATTTCTCGCATCTTTAAATTTAGTGATGACTTTATTTACAATTTTTGTAATTTAGCGAGACCTTAATCTCGAAATCCCTATTATCCCCCTCGAAATCCATATTCCCATGAAAACTATGTCCATGGTCCTCAAAAAAGGGAATTATGCACATGGTCACGATCCTCAGAAATGAGGGAAAGTGGATTAATTATCTTATATAAAAATATAATAATATGTAATCGCTACACGACTCAAAAAAAAATCTCGAAATCATCTGACAGATGACGTTAGTAAGGGTTCCTTATTACTTGGGCTTGAAGTACACGAAATATCGACTGTTAATCGAGGATTTAGCGAAAGCAATTCAGCCACAAATAAGTCAGTAATGTAAAGAGTTTTATTTATGCTTTTTTAATAAATAAAATATACAATTAAACCCTCTTTTTACGTACCCGGAATTCACATCCTGCTAATTGGGTTAAATTTTTACAATCCTGTTTTAATGCCCCGAATCTACGTTTTCCCTTACATTTTTTGTCAGTCGTAAAGACACTCAATTCAGAAGGCAAAAGCAGTATCAAATTTGGATTTACATCAACCAATCTGGAATAAGAGGATCATCAGCAGGAGTTTGGGATTGTAGAAAGTCTACCTGCCTACAAAAGTATACTTCAAAGCTAAGAGAAATTCGGATTAGATAATCAGTACTACTTCTAAGGATGGGATTAAGTTCTAACACTAACTATCATCAGTTTTCGCCAAGGACAGAAAAGACTGATCGCATCTTGAAACAGTTTTAGATTCTAGATCTCTTCCATTGTCATCATCATCATAGGCGCAACAGCCCTATTATAGAGCCCTGGCCTCATCCAACACCCTTCTCTATTTTATCCGGTCTGCCATCACATCGCTCCATCTTCCGTTAAGTTTCAATGATGCAGTGTTTCTCTGTACACAGTCCAACCACCTCATCCTCGGTCTTCCTTTCCTCCAGGGACAGAAGGCTTGTTAACACTCTGACGACAGCTGTGACTGGTATACACATTTCCTCATCGTCAAATACAACTCTAAATAATCGTCTCAGAACCCTCCTCTCCAGGATATCTAGTTGTCGCTTATCTTGTTTTATCAAAGTCCAACAATCAGACCCGTATGTTAGGACGAGCTTTAGTTTTCCTTGAAAGAAATCTCGACCGTAGATGCCGTTAAAGTCCAAAATAGCACCGGTTTGCCAGCAAGGTTCTTTTTCGTGCTTCCAAATTAGTTTTATTGTTATTTATCGAAGATATATTATATCGAAGCTGCATTCTTCGACTCTCAGAAGTTCAAGGATTCGTCTTTGGCATACGGACATGGATTTTGTCTCGTGATCGAGTTTTAATAGCCTTGATTGAAGTCACGACTTTTCTTCATTTGTTCGAAGCTGACTATAGAAACTACGGAATCTCACCATCGCAAGTTAAACATCATAGTCTTAATGCCTGATTTTTGTCCAACGATCCATCAAACCTCGTTTTTGACGCCTAAAATAAGAAAAGCATAAACTGTTCTTCGCAAACTGTAATCTTAATCTCACTCGCGCTTATCGCACTTCTTCAACGGCTTCACTGTTAATTATTGGCTGGCGTCCTTTCGCTTGACCTTGTTATCCAGTTGAGGGCTGTCAGATCTTGCTTAAAAAACAGTCCCATTGTCGTCGGCGCCACTACAATTTACCCTTGTCGAGGCGAATCGCAACACAACGTCCTTGAATGGAAATAACCAGTCAGTGGCGGGAGAGGTGGATTCCTCCCCCAAAGGGCGGACTACCTATCTCTTCTTTGCTGATATCAGAGGCAGGCTACATTGTAGCTGGTTCTTCGCAGACTTTTGGGTTAGAGAATTTCTGACTGGCCACGGTAACTTCAAGGTTAAACGTAGCATCTTCTCACTGTTGGTGTGGGTTCGTCCGGCAGGATTACAGTCACGTTCTGTGGTCCTGTCGCTCCCTGGGCGCTCTTGGCGCCAGCGACCTACTCATCGATCTTGGATTTCTCCAGCGGTGCTTCGGTGGGGAGGCTACTCGGACACATGGATCTGGTCAGCGGTATGACGCTGGAGCATTTGTTAGCTTTGCATCGACTTTCGGAGAGTTGTGCAAAGCTACTTTCCCTCTCCCTTCTCCATTCTTAAAAAGACTAGTATTATATTTTAACGCGTTTCAAGAAAAAAACTTTAGCATTTTCCGGTGGACGGCCCCAAGCGGTATATGCGTGTGGGTGGATGGCTATGGATGGAACTGTGTCGGATCGGTCTGACACAGCTTCATCCTGGGTACAAAAGTAAACTGTTCTTCGAAGAAGTGCAACATTGACCGTCTTCGTCTTTTAAGACCCTCAATTTTAGAACCAGCATTGAGCAGTACGTTCTTCGGCAGCACTTACACATGCTACATTTATTTCTTGTCCATTTTCATCCAATAAAAATACAATTATTATCTTATCAACGTGTTTGATTCAAATGATTAAATATATAGTTAATTAATTGTATTCACAACGCAACAATGGTTTGGTTTATTTTATATATTCCACGTATACTTCAGAGTGCCAGGTATTTAACAATTTGTTGTAGCGTCGTAGCATTCGTACGTATATATATATATTATACGATTCCGATCTGAACAAATGATGATATGATGATATGGACAACAACGAAATGAATAAGAATTTATATTAAAAAAATCCTTTTATTCACGATTAAGTAGATTGGCAGCCCTGACTCTGAATATAGTTAATATTACTTGAAAAAAATTTATTATAAAGTGGTAAGGTGATTAGAAATAAAAAAAACTGTATATATATATATATATATAAACTTTCGTGTATTCATAAAAACTATTTGGGAACATTCATAATTTTATAATGCAACTATTTAAAAAAAAAAAAAAAAAATATATATATAACATAATTAAGTTTACCTTAAAAATAATTTTCACTTAAGGACAACAAAATTTAAATTTATGCCACCGTTAAATGGCATTTACAATTTAGCGCATTATTCAGAGTTACGACAATGATACAACACATATTTACTGTAATATTTCAGGGCTGCAAACCTAGCAGAATCACTTGAATTTGTTAAACGAGAGCGAAACGGAGCAAAAAATAATATTATCGCCGTAATAACGAAAAAAACACATCATTTTTGCTCCGTAATATGAAATGATTCTTTAACATAACAGATTTTAACGATGCCAACGCCAATATTGTTTACAGACTAAATACATATCAAAATAATCGATTACTCGGACGTTCTATCGAGTTGATAATTTCCGAAACGGAATGGAGTATATAATTTAAGATGAAATGTCTGCAGCCCCATCAGGTATCGGCAATACATGAGATGGAAACAAATACAAAACTGTCTCAAACATATTTAAACAATTCTTTTTCTATAAACATCGATAATAACCCTCGTATAGGAATGTAAATTTAAAGATATATAGTCAAACACGGTTAGATATTATCGAAAATTATACGACTAGGTTTTAATATTAGGTCATCCGATAAGTAACTTCATTTTTAACACATGATGAATAAATACCATTCAACTTTGTTCCGATAAATTCTGATTTGGATAAACAGTTTAACCGGTCACACCGGTGTGACAACTGTCAATTCACCGCACACGCTAGCGACACGTGCTGGAAACTTCGTCTAAAAGTTCACGGAAATCCAGAGAACGCATAAGTTTCGTAGTAAATTTGAGTTTTAGCTACTTTGCAAATTTATTCGCATACATAATTATGTAAATTATTCTAGCGGTTAACGTGTTAATAGTCTAACGCGTAATGTTTTACGAGTTTAAAAAGGCAACAGTGCAACATGCCTTAAAAAATATGAGTACCAAAATGCGAGAAGATCAGAGAGCTCGACCTTGCTCCTTTAAATCCTAACGAATTACGAAGCATACGAAATTTCATTGATAGAAAAGAATAAAATTCCCTTTGAGGCACATATAAGACATTTCGTTCTTTTTAATTTCGTTTAATCCGACGTCAAAAACGATATTACGAATGGATGACCTGATGCAACATACTAATGCAGTGAAATCCCGTTTTTACGTGTCCGCAATTCATGTTTTCCCATTATTTGCATTAAATTTCTAGTCCCGATTAATTTTTGTAATATCAAATTTTACGTTTGAAACTGTTCTAGTGAGCTGCAGACTTTGAAACACCGCAGTTTGGGATAAGAGACTGCGGCAAGGAAACACCTGGCACCATTCATAATAAATCGGTGCAGCTTCTTTTCTATGCGGACAACATAGACATTGTGGCCAGATCTCGGGCAGCTCTCAAGGATGAATGCCAGTGAATAATGAGAGCGGCAATTGGCATGGGACTGAAGATCAATGAGACCGAGACAAAATACATGCCTATATGCCAAGGACGGATCCTTGAACGCATGAGAGTCGAAGAATACAGGTTCAAGGCCGTTCAGGAATTCACATATTTCAGCTCACTTATTACAAATAATAACGAAACCAATTTGGAAGTACGAAGAAGAACCATGCTGGCAAACCGTTGCTACTTTGGACTTCAACAGCATCTACGGTCGAAATTCCTCTCAAAGAAGACTACAATCAAGCTCTACATGATTATCATCAGGTCTGAATTGACTTTGACAGATCAAGATGAGCGACAACTGGATATTCCGCAGAGAAAGATTCTGAGGTGAACATTTGGAGCCGTATTCAACGACGAGGAATGGCATATACGAAGCAACGAAGAGCTGTAGCAACTATAGAAGGATATATCAGGCCTTCCTATACCCGGAGGAAATTACGACCAAGGCCGAGGTGGTTGGACTGTGTACAGAGAAACACTGCATCATTGAAACTTACCGGAAGATGGAGAGACGTGGCAGTAGATGGGATAAAATGGCAATGGGATCATTGGCCAGGGCTATATAATAAGACTTGAGCCCTCGTATGAGGTGTTGAAACTATGGGCAATTTATGGAAACTTGTCTGACGAAGAAACTCAATCCATGTAAATCCAACAAAAGAAAAACCTTCCAAACGATAGCATCGAAGGGCTTTATGTAAAAATCCCTTTTTTTAATAAAAAAAACAATTTTCCCTAATATTTTTTGATAATTTACAATCAACGTTTCCTCGTTTCTTCGTCAGTCCCTTCAAAAACGTAAAAACGGGTTTTCACTGTACTTTCTGTTCACTTCGTACGACATTACGAGAAAACCTGTTATGTAATAAAGAAGTGTTTATTATCTTTGGTCAATATACGATATGTACAATGAAATTTATGAGGACGATCAATAATATAATACTTCCTCAACATTAGAAAAATACATTACAAAAATAGATTAAATGCTAGATTAAATGGTATTATGGGTATTCTTCAAATCTATATAATATAACGAGACCACAGGAGCAGAACAGAATACTAATCAATCGGTTGTATCGATAGTGTAATAGACGAAATGTTGGTTTACGATCAATCGCCGGATATTTACATTTACAGTTGAGATTTATAATATATTTCAACAGATAATTCCGCTTTATTCTAAAAAAAATATTCTTCTTATATATCTACAATCAATCAATCGATCACAATCGCGTTAATCCTACTATTTGGTTTTGTTCCGCCAATAAGGAATAATAAAAATATCGTTTTTATATGACGTCGTCCGACGTTATAGCATTGTGAGACTTCACTTTGTCGATGGCCTCGATCTGCTGACGTATATATAACATCTTTTGATCTTGCAACGTCGCCTTGATCTCCATGTGACGTACGACCGCGCGAGCGCACTTCAATTCCGTGCAGACGCGCATATTTTGCAAGTTGCCGAGCACGTAGCTCTCGTCCGAGAACTTGTGCGCCTGTCGTTCCAACACGTCCGCGGGCCAATTGGCCACGTGCTTGACTAGATCGTTCGACACGTGTTTGGACAGCGAGGGCGTTAGCATAGGCGTGTCCGACGAAACGAAACTGCCGTACGCTCCGACGTTCTGCATCCCGTCGGGTTTAGAATTACGCAGCATATTCAACGAAGTGTGTCTGTTCATATTTTCATTGGGCGGATAATTATTGGCGGCCGCAGGATGATGCATCGACGATTGATGGGACAAATTTCGAGGCAACGCACTCGCCATCGTGTGAGGAATATGCGAATCGTGAACGGCCGATCTCAAACGAGACGCGTCCTGCACCGGAGTGCTGCCGCCGGACGAATTATCGGTTTCGTGCACGACGTGAGCGGGATGCACCTCCGGATAATTATAGTGCGACGAGTTCCTAGGACCCCTAAAGTCCGAAGAATGATGTTGATGATGATAATTATTATGGTGGTGATGGTGATCTCTATAATTAGATTCGTGGTGGTGACTCGCGTTCTCTCTGAACCGTCTCGGATAATGATCGGAGGAGTCGGCTTCGGATTCGCGGCCGGGATGGGGGTAAGCGGGACGTCTCGGATGCGACGGATCGATCCAATCGTGCGGCTTCTCCCATTGCGATATGCCGCACAGACTGTTGTAGTAATACTTTTTACCCGACGAACTCATGTGCTCCGTCCACACCTCGTTGGGACCGTGAGGCGGCCTCTGGTTGTGATTGTCGGAACCGTTTTCGTGACGGGAATGGTATCCGTGATCCCTCTTATGACCCTTCATTCTGTCTCTTCTCGGAGACATTGTGCTTTGATGCATAAAAATACGATATAGCAATCAAATTTAGTCCAAAAACCACTAAACGATATCTTTAGTACGCAAATCACTCGACCTTTATCGATTTATACATACGTAGAACACATCCGATATTTATTAATTGTCCAAACACGCAACTCTCCGGTGAATATGTGGCAGCATCGCTGATGTATGGGAAATCAGGTTCCACGTGCTCCAGAAGCACCGCCCAAATGTATCTGAAAATAAATAACAATCAATAATTGTTGAATCATGCTTATTTCATAGCTAAAATTATTAGTATAGTGATTGTAAAAATAATTTTGCGTTTTCATTGTGCAAAATATACAAGAATGGTGTGCTGTTAATAATGCGTATTTTAACAACGTAATTACAGTTCGAGAGTAATAAATAAATAGAATATATCATTATTAATTTGATATCAAGATATGAACGCATTTGGTAATCGTTTAATCTATTTGTGATCAGCTAGCTCCCTTGCGAAGTGGCGGATGGGAGACTCGTATATTACGCTGTATAGGATGGCCTCACGTGAGCAGGAAGGTGGCGGGGAAGAGCGCGAAGCAAGCCAGGGGCAGCAGATGCGGCGCGCCCAGCATACTGGCCGCGGCAATACGTCAGCTGCTCGGCACCAGCCTGACGTCTCCTCGGCGCCGCAAAATGGCGTAGCCAGTCGAGCCAACTGCAAAATCAGTTTCGCCAACATAACAAAAATTAAATATTGCGTCAAAATTTTGTCCAAAATATAGACATCATCTTTTGGAACCCTATATTTTTTTATTGGATGCATATCATTTTGTGTAGCCACTAGAAGCAGGGACTGTAAAAGTTCTGATTTCAACATTTCAAAGTCAATCATCAGAGGCCATATGGTCCATATGGCCAGATTGTGCAGCAATATGGCCAGGGAAGAATTGAAAATGGTTAAATATTTATTCATTAAACTTAATTTCGATGAAAATGTCCTAAATCTTTTACATAAAATATTTTATTTGTTGTAAAGAGGGGGTATATGGCCTTCAGTTAAAATTCTGCACACAGCCACATTGCACATTGATTATTTATAATATTTATTCTTCAGAGGTTTTTAGACAAATACAAAAAGTTTGTGACATGTAGGATTTATATTCAAAGAGTTATTTGAGAAAAAATAAAAACATGGGGTCTCAAATATTTTATTTTAAGCAATATAATTAAGGATTTATCAAGATTGTACAATTAGGTGTGATTTTCGAAATAAACCGATATGTAAAGCACATGTCATAAATTTGTGTTCTGGCAACATTATTTCCCGGCTGTCAGCATGGCGACTGGTCAAGCAGCTCCTCCTGGACTTCAAGTGCAATTTATCAATAACCAGAAGGTATATAATTTACAATTCAATTCTTTTAATAAAAATTGCATGTTTATCTATAAGTTTTAATTTATTTAAACATTATTCATCAATGAAACTAAATGAAATTACGATTCAATTGCGGTTTTATATACAATTTTCTATTCAATCAACATATTTTTTTATATAAATATATTAATTAATCTATTAATATTTTGTAAAATGTATACATTACGTTTCTGATATATTGTATATATTTCAACATACTGTTTTATATCTTCATTTGTTATAGGTTATGTTTTTGATTGCACATTTTGAATAATTGATGAGATAATATTAATGATATAAATTCGTTTTAGGGTAAAGGATTATTTGCGACGAAATCGTTCAAAGAAGGCGATGTTTTATTCGAAGAATATCCAATTGTATCGTGTCAGTTCGCTTGGAATAAAGCATACAAATATTTATCATGCGACTTGTGTATGCGGTGAGTTGTAATACGCTTTATGTTCTAATGAAATATAAATATTATAAAACGTAAATTGATTTTAGTCCGCTCGAAACAGCCGAACAAAATGTTCGTAGATTGGCAATGCAGGATAACATAACTCTTCCATACGGCGAATGTTGCAACACGTCTCTAAACACAATTGTGCAATGCGACGCGTGCGGAACGAAATACTGCACGGAAAAATGCAAAGTCGCTGCGTTACAATTGTATCATCAAACATTATGCCGTAACGAAAATGATAGTTCGCATCCGATAGAAATATTATTAGAGGCTTGGAAGTAAGATTTATTTTAATGTTGCGATTGAAATTAATATTGCGTTATTGAAAAATATATCATAATTTAGACAGGTACATTTCCCACCGGAGAGCGCTAACATAATGTTGATCGTGAGAATATTAGCAATGATACGACAGTCTCAAGATCCCGTCACAATCTCGCAGAAATTTAAACAGTTTACTCATCGCACCGTAAGCGAAGATTCGCAACTCGTGCATAAACTCCTGGGCGATAAATTCATTGGTCAATTAGAAATGTTCCGTGAATTGACGACTAAAGCAATGTATAGTCCCGCCTTACACGAGGTTAGTTTATTTAGACAATTTCATTAAAATATATTAACGTAACGGTGTATTAATTAAATTTATTGATAGTTTTTAACGCCGGAAGGATTCAGTGCATTGATGGCGCTTGTCGGTACTAACGGACAGGGGATCGGAACCAGTCCTATGGCGCAATGGGTTAATAATGTCTCGGTTCTACAGCTACTTCCAGCGGAAAAAAGCGCATTAGATAAATTAATCGATCAATTATACGATCACATCGAAAAAGGTAATAAAAAAATATTAAATTATAATAGATCGAGTGTGCGTTGATTGATTTTGATTATTTTTATAGAATCCGGTACTTTTCTTAATACGGAAGGTAGCGGTTTGTACGAATTGCAGAGTGTGTGCAATCACAGCTGCGTTCCAAACGCTGAACCAGGTTTTCCGTACGGAAATCATTGCATGCAATTGAAGGCGGTGAGAAATATCAACGTCGGAGACGAAGTCTTCATTAGTTATATCGACGAGTGTATGCTCGTTAGATCACGACATTCCAGACAAAAGGTATAATTTTTTTATTTTATTTTAAATAAAATATCGTATAGGAATATTAATTGATTTCATTATGATTTATAGGAGCTTGCGTCCAACTACCTCTTTTCTTGTGCGTGCGAAAAATGCATGCGCCAAATCGACGATCCCAACGAAACGAGCGCCGACGAGATGAGCGAAGATAGTGAAAATTATGAAGACATGTCCGATTGATGTTCAAACCTTTTCAGCTTGTGTTTGCTGGGAATATAATATATTTACTTCTGTTATTTAATCAAACATCGATTGTTCAACGGATGTAATTAATATTTTATTTTTATATTTATTAAAGCGGATATTATTATCTAATCATTCATTCATTCATTCATCATAGGCGCAACAGCCATATTGTAGAGCCCTGGCCACATCCAACACCCTTCTCTATTTGATTCGACTGTTACACGCCCGGCTTTCCGATCATTTCAATGATGCAGTGTCCCTCTGTACACAGTCCAACCACCTCAGCCTTGGTCATAATTTCCTCCGGGTATAGGAAAGCCTGGTATATCCTTGTATAGTCGCTACAGCTCTTCGTTGCTTCGTATATGCCATTCCCCGTCGTCGAATACGGCTCCAAATGTTCGTCTCAGTATCCTTCTCTGCGGAATATCCAGTTGTCGCTCATCTTGTTCTGTCAAAGTCAATTCAGACCTGATGAGAATCATGTAGAGCTTGATTTAGTCTTCTTTGATAGGTATTTCGACCGTAGATGCTGTTGAAATCCAAAGTAGCAACAATGTGCCAGCATGATTCTTCTTCGTACTTCCAAATTGGTTTCTTTGTTATTTGTAATAAGTGATCAGAGATATGTGAATTCCTGGACGGCCTCGATGCTATACTCTTCGACTCTTAGAGGTTCAAGGATTCGTCCTTGGCATATGGGCATGTATTTCGTCTTGTGCTCGTTGATTCTTGGTCCCGTGCCAATTGCCGCTCTCTTTATTCGCCGGCATCCATCCTTGAGAGCCGCCTGAGATCTGGCCACAATGTATATATTCTCCGCATAGGTTAGAAGAGAGTAAGAATTTATTTATCTATATAATTTTAGGCCGAGATTTGGTTGAGGAGGAAGCGTCACTGTTAAGGCTTGGGTGATGTCTTATATCGGGTCATCGCCCAAGTCCACATTTCTCTGCGGACCACCACGGACTGTTGCTGTGGGTCAAGACATTGATAGAAAGAATTCCAACATTCGATGGATCGAGATTCCACTACGATTAATATTTTTCTCTTTTATATATCGATATATTTCATAATACTTAAAATTATACATGTGATTTTTTCATACTGATTGATAATTAAATTGATCTTTATTGCAATTATATTGTTATTTATTGAACTATTTCATAGTGATGTCAATTCTGAAAATAATCTATATATATATAAAAATGTAACGATGAGAGTTCTAATTCTGTAAATTGATTAATGAACGTTTCATAGAAATGTTACGTTTATTTTCAAATAAATATGTGTATATACAATAGTAACATAATTTCACGATAAGTATCAATAAAAAAAGATTTGAAATATTATTTGTGAGTTTATTTTTACGCAGTCGATGGCACCAAGTTGATCAATTCATTGCTGCTCTCTACGAGATCGACTATCGACACCCTGCCCCTCTGTTTGATGAATTTTGCAACGTTTTCGAGCTCCTGTTGCGAAATGTATATGAATTTTCCTCTGTCGTCGACGACTCCGGTCAATTTTCCTTCGCTCTGCAGAGTGTTGATTCTATCGATGGCCGCTTGAGTTTTTAGCTTGAAATGCGCTGCTAAATCTTCCAGAATGACGACCTTATTCATCTGGTGATATAAATAAAATGCTATAACTATGAACAACTGAATTAAACATATTAGGGGAACCGAAAAGTAATCAAAATTTCTTTGATGAACTCATTCAGTTGGTTTATGTCGAGACATGGACACAGCGGTGAAAAAAATCACCGATACCGGGATATTGTAAAAAAATTACTTTTTGTTCATACGATTGAATATATATTCGTAAAAAAGTACCTTTATGTAACTGATAAACTCTTGAAGTAGATTTTTTTCTGTGTCATTTTCTCCCTCTTCGTCGAATCCCTCGCCTTCCACTGAAAATGCAGCTTTCATTTGCAAATATTCTTCGTGTTCACGTTTCTCCCTTTCTTCAATTTCTTTACGCTCTTGTTCTTCAAGCAACAATTGTTCTGCCTAAAATTATAAAAAATATATTGAAAAAAAAAATTCACTAAAATATAGAGAGATACGTTTACTTTTTCTTTTTCCAAATGCTGTTTTCTCTCCTCGTCCTTTAATAATTCCATTGCTTTTCTTTCTTCTCGCAGCTGTTCATCAGTCTCTCTTGCCGTTCGTTTGCGTGCTTTTTCTTCTAACTTAGCTTGCTTTTTTGCTCCAATTTTTAATTCGGTCGGAAATGGAGTTTTAGCGGCTTTCGCTGCGGGCTGTTCAGTAGGTTCCGGTGCATTGTCATCCTCTTCGACGAAGAATTCACGTCTCTGTCGAGCAGCTGCAATATATAATAAATCAAATCAATTCGATCCCATATTAATAAATATTGATAAAGCCGTACCATTTGCTCTCATACGTGCTCTTTGACTACGTCCCGGCTGTGAAGTCGATGGTTCTTCTTCGATCGTAGGTAAAGGCTCATCTAAAAATTACACACAACATTTTAAAAAGCTCAATCACATTGCGTGCACTAATATTTTGGCAATGGATTGTGAAAGTATTACCTTTAAAACTTGATTTTTTAGCCCATATTGGTGAGAAGTAGAGTCCAATGCCCAAAAGCGTCAATAGAATGAACGTGACGAGCGCGAATATTAAGTAAAGTTCCATTTTAGATATAATTAATAATATTGTGATGAATGATACAATATGCTATTGACTACGCGACAAATGTCATAGTGTCTGCTGTCATCCGTTCTGTAGAATTTGGCCCAAATCATATTTTTGATAACCACATACAAAATATTGAATGTTTTTTATTGCAAAAAAACTTATTTCATTTTTAATTATGATTAATTGAATTATCATGGACAAATAATTAAAAACGATTTGTTTATAACAAAGTGTACTTTCATGTTATATATAAATATATAACTGATAATAAAACAAGCGTTGTTTATAACATCGTTGATAATACTCGATTAAATATTATTAAATCATCATAAATTGTAAAGCTTAAATAATTTAAATAACCGAGCCGTGCCGATGGGGTTTACTTGGGAACTGAAGTTTTTGATATTTTTCGAATAACACTTTTAACCATTCCATCACGACGGCTCGAAACCAACACCTCTGGCCGATGGGGTATATTTTGTATGAAAATAGACCACAAATAAAATATCGAACAAATTATGAAGGATATCATGTATAAATATTATTAAAATAATCCATTTAAAAAAAATAGTTTAGTCGAAGAATTTATCAATATCTTGAATTGAAATGCTTGGGGTCTATTATACATTAAATGACATACGATGCGATTGTTTTCGAGCCGCCCTTTGATCGATGTACCAAAAATATTTTATCTGGCATTTATATGTATTATCTAAAATTATTTTATTAATCCCATGTTATCCTGCAATTGTATTATTATATTTATTAGTGTTATTAAACGGAATAGCGATTAAAACTATGTTGAATTTCTCTATAAAAATATACTTGAAGCCCACGTCATTGAAGCCTGTCAACATTTTGTCTGCTGGCAACACAGCCGGTACGATGTCGGACGTGTGCGGATCGTTGTCTGTCAGTAACAACTTTTATATCGCAATTTTACTGCTAGCCGTATATTTCAATGGGATACATGGTATTTTTTTTAATAATAAATTATATATTGTTTCGTACGCGATTAAGATGCTAATTCACATTTTCATTTATGTCTAAATCATGTATCTCATACAGTTTGAATAGTATAATATAATTTTTTCAGCATATAAAACCGAATTCGTCACGTGTGGATCAATTATAAAATTACTCAACACCGATTTGAGGCTAAGACTGCATTCGCACGATGTAAAATACGGCACCGGATCCGGCCAACAGTCCGTAACGGCAACGGAAGTGCAAGAGGATATCAATAGTCATTGGCAAGTGATGGGTGAAACCGGTAAAGAATGCAAAAGAGGGTAAATTTTATTCACTTTCCGTTTACATCGATTGAATATGTGCGTGATTTTAATTGAGTGATGTATTTCAGTGAGCCGATTAAATGCGGTGCAGCGATTCGATTGCAGCACATTACCACTATGAAAAATCTTCATTCGCATCACTTTTTATCGCCGTTGTCCGGTAAACAAGAGATATCTTGTTACGGCGATGCGAACGGCGAAGGCGATACCGGCGATCATTGGATTGTTGTTTGTAATAATTACAATTGGAGACGCGATAGTCCTGTGAAATTTAAACACATCGATACCGATGCGTAAGTAATTTATATTTATTCGTAATCTCGGTGTATATTATTATCGATTGTATTATTTCAGATTTTTGGCCGGTTCCGGACGCACGTTCGGCCGTCCGATAAACGGACAAGGCGAAGTTGTCGGCGTCACTTCGACGTTCGGCTCCTATTCAGATTGGCAGACGATGGAAGGATTATTTATACATCCAAACGATTTGGGAGCGAATAATGCAATACACCATACAGAATTATAATATTAGTTTGCCAAAAAAAAAAAACATTCTTTAAATAATTTTGCTAATAGTGATGAACACAAAGTATTTTTTATTTTGAGTTTAACACTGCGGAATATATTATAAATTATTTTCAATATGACTCGACGTTGATTTATAACGAAAGTAACGAATTAATATATACAATTATCTTGGATTGAGTTGAATAAAGTATTTAATGCAATATGCCAAAAATATATAGAATGTAGTACTTAACAACTTATTCCAAAATTAATTCGATAATATATGATAGATACTCGATGCATTTGTACAACTTAATTTATTTACTGATCGTGTGATTGTAAAGTGTGTAAAATAATTGAAAATTGCATAACATCCTATAGTATAATTAAATATAATATTAAATAAAAGGTTTTAAAGGTGCTCCTTTATCCGATTTATAATTATATCAATCAATTTTCAAACATTCTCGATATATTTCAATTATTCCGGATGATTTTCAACAGTATTGTAGCAAATAAAATGCGTTAAAACCATTCAAACGTGTTCTTGATCTAATATTCCATTATTTATACTGTTCGTATGTCCATAAACATATCCAAAACGTTGCTCATATATTCTTTTGGTACGTGAGAGGAGCTCTACGAGACATTTTGAAAATGTATTCTTTTGTGTGTCATGTGATATTTGGTTAAACGTTTAATTCTACTTCAAAGAATTGACATAATATAAATTTGTACATAGATATAAATAAATAAATTTAAGAAAAATAAATCAAACTTTTATTTAAATCCATCGATCGTCGTTAAAATAATACAGAAATAATAATAAAATATCACAAAATGCAAACGGCGGTGAATGCCGCGACGTTTATTTACGGAAGCGCTAGAATATCGTCAAATTTGATATCGCCGGCGATTCTGTTGGCGAGCCTCAATACGAAACCGCTGACGGTCCTTTCCAAATACGGTTTCGACGCTCGTAAAAATTCCACTTTGTTTTGCTCTATTATTTGATTCGCCACATCACCTGAAAATATGACAAATTTGAATATATATTCATCCTTGATTTATTTATTATTCATAAAAAAAACAATGCGTGATTGGCGTTACAGATTGACCCACGTCGCCAATCACGCATAAAAACATACAATATAGGTTTAATTTAAAAATATAAAATATAAAATATAAT
>JAGXCT010033144.1:0-56252 GCA_022495035.1 Philopotamus ludificatus | reverse complement strand
GAAATATTATGGTAGTATAATTTTTTTTTTTTATTTTCCCATATATGTAACACATTCATTGTTTTTTTTTTATAATTAATCCTCATGCTTAAACAACCCCCTCTAAGTATTATATATTTTATTTTTCATACAGAAAATAATGCGTGATTGGCATTACAGATTAACCCAGGTCGCCAATCACGCATAAAAAAAACACGTAACTGTAAAATAATAAAAAATGGTAGTACTGTTTAAAAATAAAAAATAATATAGAATCAAATAGCGTCATTAATTAATCAGTTATAAAGAAATTATAAAATCTCATAAAATATTAATGAAAAGGCGATATTTAACATCAAATATATCTAACTAGTCGGTCAAGTGATTGAGCAGAGTAATATCTCTGGTTACCGGAGAGTTTGTGAGAGCAGCTGTCCTCACATTTGGTGAAAGATAAAGCACACGTTAATTCATATTCCATTTTTGAAAAAAAAATCCATTTTTAATCACACTAAGAGTTTAAGTGCACATTACTATTTATGTACTATAATAAAGCCTATTCTATTTATGTATATTAAAATATAAATATACATAGCAATTAGGTTTATATATTGTTCATTTTAAACAAAGGTTTTGATGAGGAAGTTTAAATTTATTAATTTTAAAATAATAAACAACTTTTTTTTATATATCATGAAATATTGTTTCAAATATTATTTAAAAATATATTTTTATCAAATGAAAAATAAATTACAGATTTTTGGCAGTTGAATTCATGATCCGTCCCACTGTGCAATTGCACATAAGAGTGATTAAAATTAAGACCTTTTCCCATATATTCAATAACGCGAAGTAGCTGTTGACAAGTGGAGTGACCCGGTCGTAAGCCGTGATGTTCTTCAGGTAGTACCTCGAGGAGTTTACCGATAGAGAAGAGCCAAAGAGCCAAATACCAACAAAATATTTTCAGAGTATTGTCGAAAGTAATTTAAATATGTTATGCTCATTAAAGCTTTGTTAAAACGATTTTCTCAGAGTCATAATAGCATTGGAGTGGTTTACCACTGCATGTTGAACCGCAATAGTTCATAATATTAATTAAATATTGCATATAACCCAGTTAGAATAATCGACGCTAGTGAGTTATACCCGCGCTATTCGAATTGATTCGCCACAAAATCTGCAATCCGACCGTGTAAATCTCTTCTCGCAATAAATAAACAACGCGTTCAGAGTAATACGACCGTGATTTCGCATGGCCAAAAAATTGGACGTCATAATTTGGCCGGCAGTGTCGCACGATGGGGACAAATTAAGAAATTAGTCTAGATCACAAGCAGTGTCGGATAGATCATTGGGTACACAAAATAAAAGCCGACAAGGAGATCCCCGCGAAGACGGCTAATAGAATCATTAAGCCGCGGCGATGTTTTTTGTAAGGTGTCCGTCGGTCTTGTAACGTGTCAAGACGAGCCGCGTAGATTAAGCAGTTACCGGCATTAAATGATAATCTACCCCCACCGCGGCGTCCCTGGCCGCAGTGGCCGCCAACCTTTTCGATTGAGCGGTCGATACCGTCCGGTATTTTAATTCGTAAGAGCGTCCGGCCGCGGGGATCACGCCTTCTTCCTCTCGACCGAGAGGGCCACGATTTATCGTCGTCTCGTTCGAGAACATTGTTGTGTCGTGGCGTCCCGCTCCCCCTTGACGCATCGCCATTGTCTCATCTCACACGGCAGGCTTTAATCCGTTTAAAACCAAAGCAGACCATACACGTTAGCAATGTGCGAAAAAAATATAAATAAACAATTCAAAACACTCTTATTTCAGCTCGTTCTATAAGTAATGTCGTTTTTTCAACATATATGTAAAAATTATAGTCAACATAATCCTGTATCTATTATAGTAGAGTTGACTAAAAACCCAAAAAACAAAAAAACTTACCCTGGGAAGGAAAACCCTAATCCGCTGACCGATAATTGGTCTGGCCTCGATACTTTCGCTATTCTTCCTTCTCTCTGAGGAGGTCTTTCCCATGATGAAAGGATTGCTATTGCGCGACAGGGTTAATAATCACTTGCGACTTGCTACTTAAGACTTGTTTTGGACAAATATGCATATGTATGCCTGTGTATATATATAAAGATGTATGTGTGTAGTCGCTCGCTACTTGTCACTTGTGATTCGTTATAAGCAGACAACGCCTTAGAGAAGATGAGAACGAATATCGAAGAAAACCATCTCCTACTTGCCTGGACACAGTCGGGAGGGTAAAATCCGATACCACGAAGGTAGAGGATATACGTCCAATGCCAGCAATGGCCAAGAGAGGGAAACTCTTACAAAAGGGGAGCCCTCACATCACGTGTAAGACTGAGGTTCCTTTGGCCTCGACTGCCATTCGAGAATTTGGTAAGGCTCATGCCCTCAGCCAGTGAGAGCCTTGTGGCTGTCAAATGATGATGATGGTGATGATGATATGTACAAATATGGTAATTATTTTATTAGTGAGAGGGAAACAATTGTTTTTTTTAAAGAATGCCGTCAAAACGCATCTCTAAACTAGATAAATAAACATGTAACTTCTCATTTTTTTACGAGCGCTGAATAAACAAATTCCTAGAGATACGACGATTCAAACGGCAACAGAGATTTAATGGCTGTCGTGGCTAATCGAGGATATTGACTAAAGCGATATACAAAATGCTGAGAAAATTAGGCTTTGTGCACAAGATAGTTTTTTAGATCTATTACAATTTCCTCCTCTGTTAGTGTTAGGTGTGTACCGTGGAATCTTGAGAATGGATTATTAATCACTAGCACATTTGATAATCAAGTGATAACAAGAAAATACTTAGAAAATGATGGAAAAAGAAGTTCTAATGTCCTATGCAAATTTTTTAAATTGTTTGAGTAATCGTCTACAGCTGAAAAGCAATTAAGCTGAGGGAATTTAATTTTTAAAAATCATTTTATTGGATTTTAAGTAAGTTTAATGGAATAATATTTTTTCCCTTTTAGCGCCTCTCGGCGCCTCTTATCCAAAAATGCTTTTTACAATGCTTTTTCAAAAAAAAAGGAAATAATAGATAAAATAGTGAAGTTTAATATGTGACAGTTTCATTTTTAATATTAGTTTATTTGGTAATATAAGATTCTAAAGTTTACCATTATCAAAATATGCCATTAAAATATTATGGAGTATATCTTTACAGTTTTTAATTATGTCTTAATGTTTTATGTATTATATTAAAGCGAATATTGTCTATTTTCAACCCATTTTTTTAAAATAACAATGTGAATATAATTGATTATCCATAATTTTAACTTTGACTATATTTTTAAATATTAGCACGGTTCATCTGGCTAAAATTAATTATGCTATTATAGAGAAAATATAATCATTATTACTGGCAATAAAAAAAAACTTGCAACTCTAATGTAATTTCTGGGCAATTGCATTTTTAATCACGCTAGGACGAAATAAGCCAGCGACATATTTGCGGAGCATCAACTTCAATTAAGCATAAATTTACCATGTTTAATTGCACATTAATGATATATATACCATAATAAAGCGTATTCTATCTTTTTTTATTAATATATAAATAGTTTTATGTTAATATTTAAATATATTGTTCATTTCAAACAAAGGTTTTCATTAACAACTTTTTTATATATCATGAAATATTGTGTCTGTAATTTATAAAAATATTTATTTAAAATTTTATAATTCTAACTCAAATAGATTTATTGATTCTGCCCACTGTGCGTTGCTATAAAACTATCAAAGAAGTTAATAAGTCGCAAAACTGCAAAATTAATGTTTTAAAGATATATTTATATATTATTTGGAGTTGTAACGTCATATTTAATCGTTATTATAAGACTCTTTAAATTGTTCCTAAAGCTTATATGCAGAACTGATACTATATTATTGCGATAGTCATAAAAGCAGGTAAAGCCCATACAACCACCAACGATTAAGTTAGTATCGAAGGTGTGTGCGTCGCCTCATGCTGCCTCATTTCGCGCGCTGAGGTCTCGCTCGGGCTCTAGGTGTGAGGCACGCGGCCGTTACAGGTGATGTCTTAACAACTTCAAAGGGGCCGCCGCCATGGGTGGCGCTGCTTCGCAGGGCCGCATTGGCCTCTCAAGAAAATTAAAAAAAAAAATAAAAAAAATCCAAGTACATCTGCAGAGATCGTTCAATTACTTACTGCAATAAAAAAGTGGACTAATCGACAATAATCCAGGGGTCAGCTATTTTTGGACGGCGCGTGTTGCTATTTTTTCTTTCATTTTGCAATTCAAAACGAAAATATCATATTAATGCGTCTCGGAGACGTTACCGTAGTAAACGTCTCTATATTTCAGCTGCAAAAAAATATATTAGACACGTCTCGATTTGTGTTTGATATCATCATAATCAACTCATTAAAATAATATTTTATTTTTAATATTCGTGCGATAATTATCATAATCTTATTTACGACCACTTTCTATCGCTTAAAAACCTTTTTTGATCAACTCTTTATTATAAACGTTAATAAAAGTTTAAATTTAATCATAATTTACTATAAAATATGAGATTTCTTAATAAAAACTATATAAAATTAACAAGCATTTAATTAAAAATAAAAAAAAATCATTTATTCACAAATGGGACTCGAGTTTCCCATTTTATTTCAAAAGTTTTATCGACTAATATTACAAGAGGCTTATTTTGTTTATATCCTTCGATATTTCTTTCGTAATATCTAATATTAGAACATATGTTCTAAGCGAAATGATATAGTGAATGCATTAGAATAATTATTTTGGGATTTTAAAAAAATTACCATAAATTTAGCACCAATTTCGCGTTTATCGCATTTATTTCGCATTTATCGCTTTTATTTCGCATTTATCGGAAAACATGAAAATCACTTATGATATATATTTAATTCTTCTTAATAAGTTTAACCTCTTGGTAATGGTGTGATAAAAACCCCCTTTTATTTTAAAAAAGAATTGCATTAACTCTTATTATATATTATAGCAAAATATAATGAAAAATCAAAAACTTAGGGTACCCGGCTAGGTTTTAAATATAACTGTACGTTTTTTACGATAATTTATTATTGCATCTTTTAATTAACGTTTAATACTAAATTTTAGTTACTTTTTTTTGAATAAAAAGAGTGCGATTTTAATTTTCGAATTCAAAATAGATTTTTTATTTTTTAAAAATATTGCAATAACTCTTATTATATATTATATTATAGCAAAATTCAATATTTTCTTTACTCTTATCTCATCTGTCACGGCGGCTCAAAAACAACCTCGTCGCTCGAAGGGGTCTATCAGGGACTCCGAGTAATTCAAGTCAAGATATTGATGAAGAATTCATCAATACCTTGACATTTTTTTTAAAAATTGATTTTGTAACAATATATAGCACGAAATTAAGCGTGTAACTTGCACTCTGTATATCGTACCGGATGCGAGCGAGATAAAACAACACGTGCATAGCAACAGCAGCGAATATAGTTGATTATGTTATTTTTCCGACATTCCAGACAATAAAGGATAATTATTATTTATAATATTTATTCTCTAGACTATTTTAGACAAACAAAAAAACTTTACGACATGTATGATTTATATTAAAAGAGTTATTCGAGAAAAATCAAAAACTTGGGGTTAATAATAACGGTAATAATAATTTTGAATATTTCCTAAAATTTGATATGTCTTATTTTTATAATAAAAATGGTATAATTCATGTATTCGATTTGTTGATTATCGTAAAATAATTAATTGTTTAATTTTCCTTGATCTTACGATTAAGAATTCAAATACGTTTTAATTGGAATCATGATTTGATCATTACGCTTTTTCATCGGTATCACAATTAGAGCACCCCGGCGGTGTAAAAGCAATAATACCATCCATTACAATGACGAATGAGTGTAATAAGTCCATCACTGAACTCATATAGTGATTGTTCAATTACTTACCGAATAAAAAAGTCGCCTAATCGACAAAAATTCTCGAGTAACGGCAAATTTTCGGTGGCACGCGTTCGGCTTTTGGGTATTATCTCTGAAAAAAAAATCACTAATCCATAAAAAAATCGTACACGTTTATTAATAATAATTAAATTCGTTTTATTTATATTTTTGCAATTACAAGTGCGGGCCTGTCGCACGCGAGGTAATCGCCTCTAGAGCTCGAAAAGCTTTCGTACAAAACAAAATCGGTCGTATATGACGACCAGTATAAAAAAATCGAGCTTATAAAAATTTCATTGTGCGGCCTTATAAAGATGATATTTCTGCTCTTGTCCACTTGTTTATTTGCCCATAAATATCATATTTAGCCATGGAATAGGCGCGTTTCATAATCGTTTCGTGATGAAAAAAAAAACACATAATACACCGATGAAAATGTGTGGCCGTTTAGATTATTTCGACAGCAAATTTTTGTCTAATAAATGGCCATTATAAGAAAATGGCGCATATTGTATAAAAAATATTCATTCAATATATAACGGTGTTTATATCGATTTAACGTATGAATGGACGCATACAACTGGTATAATCCGCAAAATAAAATTTACGATCATACCAAAAGTATGATTAATTATTTAAATACATTTTTTAACACGCTTTCTATCAATTAAAATAATTTTACACGGATTGCACACTTTAAAACTTGATTAATATATAAGACACGTTCTTATTTCTCGGATTGAGCTGTCATATTAATTCGTCAACTGCCTGATTAATTTGTGAGATAAATTAAACGCATATATTCTGTATTAATATTGTTGATTTATTATTATTGATCGCGCGTTGCGTTTAGTTTGGCTCGGACATAATGAAAAAATTTCCCCCAATTAATTTTCTTTTTCTATTGAGACGCTCCTCCTAAACTCGTTTGCGTGGTGGGCGCTGCTTGCTCACAAATTGGTGTTGGTCCTAACGTATTGGGTGGCCGGCCATACCCGTTTGATTATACAGAGCCGTTATCGGATCGGAACTGGCATGACATTCGGGATTTCTTCATTATCGAGAGGGCCCCCAAAAACAAAAGGGGCCCCGGTAGGCGGCTCTGGTATTAAAAATACGTTATTGGACTCTGATTAGTCCTCCATTATCCTGGACAGCTGCTCATTGCGCTCTCAGGTATAGGGATTGGTCATGGTTCATGTTGTTACGGCCAAAATATGACGTAAAATCATTGAAAGGGATTCTATTCAATATATCATAAATAAATCACAAAATGAGATCTCTTTACATTTTTATCAATAATATATTTTTCTTTAAAATTCTCTAAAACGTCTGAAAGACCAGAATGATATTTTCACGGTACCTTCATGATTTTTAATCACGTAGTTTCATTATAAAATAAAAAAACATGTAACTTTTATTATTAGCGATATCAATAAAATATTTTTTTTGTCATTAGTAAATATTTTAATATTTAATCATAATAATATTGAACATTTACAGGCATAAGTGGATTCTATGCCCCAGAGGATTCATTCAAAAAAGAGGACCGACAAAATTATGTTATGATAAGTTTTGTTATTATAAAATAAATTCGGTACTTTATTCTATGTTATGTTTAAAAAAAAATATAAAAAGCATCTAAAAAGGGAAATCTAGACCGATGCTTAAAAATGGGTTTTTAATCTAAACAATTCACGAACTTATTTTCTATTATTATTATTTATAAAATAAGAGATTTTTTAAAATGAAGAAGGTTGTCACAGAAAGTAGTCTTTTTAAATTGAACTTCCATTTTAAATTTAAAGAAAAAAAATCTTAAACTCTTCCTTCTCCGTAGGCTAGACTTATTGGCCCAAAAGATTTTTTAGCAAACAATTTGAACTAATTTTTATTAATTTAATTAAAAAAAAGAATGACTTTTTTATTAGGATATCAGATCAAATCCTATAGATGCTTCTTATTAATTTTCTTAATGAATATCTATTTCAATAAATTTGTAAAAATAATATAATGAGAGTATCTCATAGATTCGACTAAAAGTGTACAGAATGGAAAGGGTTAATTAAAAGGCATTACCTTTGCAACAAAGATGATTATTTTAATTAATTTTACTAGAAATGATGCTACCTGAGATACAATAACTTACTCTACCTTGGTACAAAATAAGTCAGTAAAACTCATTCGATCGTGGAGGAAAATTTTACCAAAAGTAGGAAGTTTTTTTTAACAACAAGTGAAATATGAGTTCAAGATAAATTTAAAAGGCTTTTAAAATCTCGTTAAAGAACACATCAAGTAATTTGAATACGATTTAAGTTTTCGAATATTATTTCCAATCTCAACCAAAATAAAAAGAAAATTGGGATGCAAATGAAAAAGAAAAAATTATCTGTTGATTTTTTATTGAAGTATAAGTAGATGTAAATTTAGATATACGGATAAATTAACATCTCGGAAATTTCTAAATAAAATTAGAAAGCTGTTGAAAGATTTTCCTAATAAATAATAACCATAATAAAATACAAGTCTGCTTTAGAAATGAAGAAATAAAAATTGTTAGTTCAGATTATCTGCTTTATTCAATAATTCAGAGGCCCCAGGGGCCCCATCCAGTGACGGATTTACCCTTAGGCGCATAAGTCGCGCCCTCTGGGCCTCCAAAATTCAAAAGGCAAATGAAAAATACCAACTATGACACGTTTACCCTGGTGATTGGTAAACTAGACATAGTAACTTCTAATCATGTGCCATATGCACCTAGTAAAAAAGTGGGGCCCTCGGCAATTAGGGGGCCCTCATTAAATGAGGCCTCATTAATAGCTCCTGATTTTTTCTGAAAGTCAGGATAAACTAATATAAATAGAAAAAGGCGAAGAACAAATACATAATAAGAAGTTGAATTTTGTTTCTCTTTTTGACATTTTACATAAAGTGATTTTGTTTTCAACGACAATATCTGCTCACAAATAAACAAATAAATAATTATGCGCTTTTACTCATTTTCTTAGAGGTAATAAAAAATAAAAATAATTAGGGGGCCTTAAAAATTGCGGACTGGGGCCTCAAAAATTGCGACTGGGGCCTCACACGTACTAAATCTGCCACTGGCCCCACCATTAGCCTGCATAATTATGAATGTACAGTAATAAAATATTTGAATTATTAGTATTATATAAAATTAGATATTTTTATTGATAAAAAAATACACTTAGATTTCATTAAAAATATTGATTTAGATCGAGCTGTAATTCAAAACTCAAGTGTTTAATCAATTATGTACGATTTAGATGCAATCGAGTTCTTTGATGTCTCAAGTTATTCACTTGGCCGAGTTGTTTTTGGATTTTCACGGATCAGCGACGCTTTCGGTTTTGTTTGACAGCCGAAATCGATCGGCTGTTTGACACGGCGACGGAACAATACACGTCGGATAGAACAACAAATCACAAAAAAAAATTAAAGAAAAAATTCGATCCAAGATGGCGATGGCATTCCGCGGGACAAGCGTTCGACAGGCATGCGAGTTTCAAATTTAAATTTCCCGCCAGTCCCTAGAGCCGAAGTAGTGGGATCCGATTAGCTCCGACACCGTGAAACGATTAAAAAAAATGACAAATAAACGCATCGGGTTGTTTAAAAGATATTATTTTATGACTAGTAGCGCGCCTCGAGTATTCGGCGCCTGTGTGCAAAACTACAATTATCGTCTTTGTGCGTCTGTTGTGTTTGAAAATGCGAACTGCGAGGAATTACGTGTGATTGTGAATGTAATTCATTTTATTAAATTATTATTTTATGTTTTCAAACTGTACCCTTTTGGTGGCTCGGCGCCTGTGTGCGCCGCACAATCTTGCCATATGAGCGGCGCGCCCCTGTTTATGATGTCACGCCCGCAAATGCAAAGAGCAATTTCATTTTATATCCAAGATTATATGGCTCTATGTACTTATTGCATAATTACAGTGTTTATACGATGCACAACAAATTTAATCGCATAGCTTCCGCAATGAATGATTACTGGATGTTTTTGTGATGTATTTATTTGAATTTTAAGTATTTTTTTAGGGCTCCGAGATGTCGATCGCTTGATCCATTGACGAAGTCCACCACTGTCACAATGCGTCCGATGGAGTGACTCGTAAAGCGCACGACCTGCCACGATTAGTTCCGTCCAGTGTTTTTTGGGGTCTCCAAAAAAGGCGTCGGAGTCCATCAGTGGCTTGAATGCCCAGCTCGTTGTTTATTATCCCTTTGACGGCTCTTGCCTCAATGGCCTCTGATGTCGGCCGACTTGATTGTTTCTACGCTCCTTTCTACGCACTAATTGATTACTTCCAACATGGAACGCCGAACCGACAATTGCCTTATTCCGATACACATGTCCGGACAAAATTGGCCGCGGTGACTAGCACGATCCACGGGGGACGACGATTTATCGTGTGCGGATATATCGTTCGGCGAATATTAATATTTGCTCCGCGGCCCGCCACACTTTCTCGCGCGGTCCTTCGAAGATTTTACATTTTAACTCTTAAAATTCTAGTATTCTATTCAATAAAAATAGTATTTCGTGTAGAAGGACCTATTTAGGACCGCAAATTTTGATTTTTCTCGAATAACTCTAATAACCTTTTCCACTCTGTGAAAAGAGTGGAAAAGGACCAGACGTACTGCCCTAAAAGATTTTTATCAAAAAAATTGTACCACTATTATTTAAAAAACATGACTTTTATTGAATAGGATATCAGCTCAAATCCTGTAGATCAGGGGTAAGCAACCCGCGGCCCGCCACACTTTCTCTTGCGGCCCTTCAAAGATTTTACATTTTGACTGAAAGCGATCATCAATCATTTAATCTCGATCAAGCGATGATCGAAATTAAATGATTTAAATTATTCTATATACCAGCCGTGTCGATGGGGTCTATTTGGGACTGCTAGTTTTTTATTTTTCTCGAATATTTTTTTTAATATGAATCCTGCATATTATAAACTATTTGTATTTGTTTAAAAAAGTCAAATAAATAAATATTATAAATATTCATTGTCTTTATTGTCCGCGAAAAAATATAAATTTTGAGTTGAAATGCTTGGGGTCTATTTTCCCTTGTAAATAGACCACCTTCGGATGACGCGGCTGGTTTCGACCCCCCGTGACGGTTCGGTTAAAATAAGCAGAATCAGTAAAATAATTAATTTAAGATCGAACTGCATAGTATTTATTCCAATTACCCAAAAGCAATAAACGAAAATAACAGATCTTTTTCAGAAAGTAGAGTATAGAATTAATGAATAAACAAGATGCTGTTAAAAAATATACAGGAATATACAGGAAACCCTTCTATAACACGGTATCCAACAACATAGTTCCGCTGTAACACACAAAAATAGAATCATTTTATTATCAAGATATTAATTATTTAGATATACAAAATGTTGTTAATATCTTGACTTGAAATGCTTAGATTTTATAATTTGTAATTAAAAATAGACCCCCTTCGTATGACGCGGTTGATTTCGAGGCACCGTGACGGATGTTCGCATTATCATAAGTTTATACATGAGGCCCGCACAATATTTTAAAATATGTAACTGGCCCGTTGTAAAATAAGGTTGCTAACCCCTGCTGTAGATGATGTTTCTTTTTCATTTTACAAATGATTTTTTTTTATATACGTAAAATAAAATTAATTACAGTAGAACTGAGTTTCGACCAAAAATGTTCAGAGTGGAACGGGTTAATATAACTCTTATATATCACAAACTTTTTTTATTTGTTTAAAAATGTCTAAAATATAAATATTATAAGTAATCGTTGACCTTTACTGTCCACAATGCTCGCTTCTGTAGCCCCTTTTTGTAGCCATTGTTTTTCTCGCTCGCATCCAGTACGATGTGCCAAGAGCGATTGAAACGTATACTAGTGACACGTGCCGCGAGAATTTGGCGGTCGGTCTACCGGCGGTATGTCCTCAGTCTGCGCGGAATATCGACGGGTGTTCGTGCCATTTACGCGTCATATTAATTATTTGACAAATCCAAAACATCGACCAAATTTTGAAGCATATGAATAACTAATTAAATTTATTCCTCATGATCAATATCTTGACTTTAAATGCTTGGGGTCTATTTTCATTATAAATAGACCCCCTTCGGATTACGCGGTTGGTTTCAAGCGTTTTATAAGTGTTTTATCCCTGTATTTTTTATACGAGATTTATTTTGTTAATATTGAGATACATTGAGTTCATTATTCAGTGTTTGTATTATCATACGTTTCTTACATGCCCATTGTTAAAAAAGGTTGCTCATTCCTGATCAAGACAATAACTTGTATCCAGCCTTTATTTATATAAAATGGACGTTGATTCATCTTAACACTTGAGCCCCATAGCCATTTTTATCTGCTTAATTCTGTATATTGTTTTTGTAATTACGTATAACAACAAATCTTTAATAACCACTAAAGAAATTTATTTCCGGTACACAGTGGCGGATTTGTGCACTTGAGAGGCCCCAGGTGCAATTTTTGAGGCCCCCCTATCAATATGTTAACTACCATATTACCATAAAATGCGAATTCTGCGCGCACGTTTTTTATCCAAGTATGCAGTGATGCACAAAAATTCTGTATTTTTTTATTTTTTTTAAAAAAAGATTATTTCAATATTCTTTATTTGGTTTGTCAGATTTTTCCTTTGTCAGATTTTGCCAGCAGCTCTCAAACGATTTAAATCAATATGTAATTTGTAATAATTAGCAAAAATTCAGGGGCCTCTAAATGCCCATAAATGGGGGCCCCCCAAATGCCGAGGGCTCTAATTCCTTGCATCCGTTTCCCTGATGCAAAATAAGGAGCGCAATTTAATATGAAATAACATATGTTGAAGTTACGCGTTATTATCCAAAGACAAAAAGGACCCATGTTCCTCAAAGCGTATTGGTATTACTCCCAAATATTTTCGCTTATGCTTTTAATTTAACAAACTACCTGAAAACCATATTCACTGTGGAAAAAAATATTAATGGCAATGTACGCCATATTTTTTTGTGTGCTGAATTTTGAGGCCCCTGAATTTTGGAGGCCCAAAACTCACGCCTTATGCGTCTAATGGTAAATCCACCACTCGAATAAATTTCAAAAAGCAAAAAAATATCTAAAACTCGAATTTACTAGCGAAATTTATGGGTTCTAGATATTCCTATCGGAACAACTTTTGCACAATACTTTTAGCACGTGTCACAGTAAAATGACAGTTGTCACATCGGGATGACCATAGCATTTAAGGGTTTAACGTAATTCAAGATCCAGTTTCATGACTTGTGATCAGGGGCACGTAGTTTATATGTCCAGATTGTGCGGAGCACACAGGCGCCAAAAGGGAAAAAATAAAAAATAATAATTTATTAAATGATTAATAATATAACTCAATGTAATAGATACAAGGGCGCTAATTGAAGTTCTGCACACAGTCGCTGATACTATCGGCGCACTACTGTTTGCAAATAAAACAATCTGGTGATGATGTATTAACCGTGACTGAGCCAAGTAGGTGCTCGATACGTTAATCAATTAAGAATTCTAGAATTCCTTTAACACACTGGCCAGGGAGTGATTGGGAGTTATAGAGACCAGCGCATCTTTTTCTAACCTTTAAATGGATAAGTGACGATTTGGAAATTGCTGTCATAGAATAAAACATTTGCATTTTTTGATATTAATTAGTACTAAATTTTTGGCTAGTCTGAATAAACAATAAGTATTTTCGGCGAGTAGAAGATGTGAAAGTTAATAATTCATAGATAAATTTTATTATGATATTAAATTAATTACGTACCTCCCTTAAAAGAGAGTAAATTTATATTTATAATCTTTATTAATTTACAGGATGGTGATTTTTTGGGGCCTGATACTTCTGAATAATTCAAGGGCCCCTAGTATCATATTTATTTATTTATTTATTTATTCATTTTCTATCATATAATGGAAGGGGGAGGTTCAGTCTTTTCCTCTTCTATTTAGTTCTGATATTAAATAATTTAACCATATATATACTGCAGAAGTACGAAACTTATTTTGTCCTACAAGTGAAGCTGAAATTGAAGCGCATGAAGAAAAAAATAAAACTAAATTTTATAAAATAATGAGTAACGTCTTGGGGGCGGGCCCCATTGGGCCCCTAATGATCGGGGGCCTGATGCTCTAGCATCATAAGCATCCCTACAAATCCGCTAAGTTCAAATTTAACAGCTGAAATTTTAAAGATAATCTCATAATATTTTTTGTATTAATGGCAATCTCAGTGATTTTTTTAAGTATTTTTTTATTTAATTAAAAAAATATATTTTATTTGAAAATGCATATTTTGAGATAGGAATAAAATATTAAACATTTTCTTTAATTTATAGAAAATTAAAAAAAAAATATATCATCGCAATAATTATGTATAAACAATCAGTTATTCTAAAACTATGTTTAATAAATTTGAAAAAATTGCATATGTTAATATAATTAATACTTTAAAAAAATATTGTAATAATCTTCTGTGTTTATAAATATAAAAAATGAACATATATAATGTGCCTGATAAAAGATAAAAGAAAAAATAATGTATTTTCCTTCCTCTTCCCTCCTTAAAGCGAGCCGCAGTATTTCGATCCTTTCTCGCGATCTGATAAATTTTGGACATTGGAGAGTAGGGAATTTTGGGAGCGCAGAGATTAGGGTAATGTTGGGAATCAGTTTATCAGATTAGGGTAATGTTAAAAAAAATAACAGTATTTTATTAATCATTAAATATAATACTAATACATATAAATAATTGTTATTAACGCTTTCAATTTTTTCTAGTTTTACCAACACATCTGGTCCATGGAGTGGAAAAGGTTGTAAATAATAATAATAAGTAATTTTAGCGAGAAAAGAGTTCTAAATCCAATGTTTTTCAATGGACATGGGAATTATTATTATATTATTTTAGATAAGAATTGATTGAAATGTAAATATAATTAGTAAAAAAATATTTTTAAATAATTGATAGGACGCGAGTGACTTATACTCTTACCTAATTTGGGAAACACTAGTTTTTTTTATAATTTGTCATTAATGTCAATGCTTTCGATTTGCATCGATTTTCACAAACGCTTCTATGCATTTCCCGTCTCTAATATGGTTGTGCCGTTTTATGAATATCACATATACATTAAAATGGTATGCAAATGGTCGTATTCCATATTCGGCATTCCACAATTGCGACACCAATTAACATCATTACCACGAAAATGGTCTCGGATGTTTTTTTTCAGAAAAAAAAATGTATCTTTCGGAGCTAATTTCTTCGGAATTTACTACCGACATATTTCGGCACTTCAAACGCCCATGTCTACGGCAATAAAATACTCACTCAATTTAATATCCATAAATTCCGTAAACTTATGGAGAAAAAATGGCGGCTGGCGCCACTCACTTCATCCTTCGGTGACGACGTCAAATGGAAACATCTGCCTGCGACGATTCATTTGTCAAAGTGAATGAATTTGGGTGTGCGGCACCGTGACATCTTCTTCCTCGGCCAGGATCCGTCTTCACGCTCGTGGAGATGAAATTCGAAGACGAGCTAGACAGCGATCGTTAAGGGTTAAACGCCGCCTAATGATGAGTTTTGCGTCAATCATTCACCGTAATCGTTCGTCGCTTCCTTGTTTTATGCGAAATTTTTCACAGATACCAATTTCTCATTGTTCCTCCGATGTACGAGCCGTTTACGACCGTTAACGGTGATTTTATTGTCAGTATCGGGGTAAAACGTCGTTAAAGTTGAACAGTAAAAAAATATATATGGAATAATTGCGCACTATCTGCGCACTGTGCAGTTTCTGCACACCGCCCGGTGTCATGTTAATAAACGGTGACAGCTCGCTCGAGTTGTCAACGTTTCAAGCGATAAAGATAACCGCATGCTAATTGTTAATATCTCCATTGTCGACAATGGATGTTGGGAAAAGAATGGCGTTCAGCTTCGGTTATCCGATTCAGTCGTCAGTGATACGCACGTCACGTGTTGCTAAACTTCTCTAAAATTAGTTGACGCCGTGTTATGATTACAGGATCTCAATTATCTACAGTATTATTTATTATTTTAAATATTAAATTAATTTGGAAAGTTTTATTTAATATGCCAAGGACGAACCCTTGAATAGTACAGCTTCAAGGCCGTCCAGGAATTTACATATCTCGGCTCACTTATCCTGAACAACATTGAAGTCTATTTAGAAGTACTACTTTGGTGCTACTTTGGACTACAAAAGCATCTACGGTCGAGATTCCTCTCAAAGAAGACCAAAGTCAAGCTCCGACTATACAAGGATATACCGGCCACGGCTGTCATCAGAGTGGCCAGACACCGGTGGGCCGGTTACGTGTTAAGGATGTGATGCAAGGAAGTCAGCCGCCGAAAAGGCTTATGGTTAACAAGCTTTTCTGTCACCGGAGAAAAGGAAGACCAATGTTAAGGTGTTTGGACTGTGTACAGAGGGATACTGCTTCATTGAAACTTACCAAAAGATGGAACGACGTAGCAGCAGACCGGATAAAATGGAGAAGGATGTCGGATGAGGCCAATAGATATTTGTTTGACATTGAACGTGTGGTATTACAATATATCAGTGGCGTACTGTGAGTATTGGTGTTGGGTGTGCTGTATGTGGAGAAAAAATGATGGAAAAAAAGAATGTAATTTAAAATGTATGTAAGTATGTGAAATAAAAAATGTCTTGTAATTTCATTTTTTTTATCCTTATGTTTACTAAATAAGTTTGGAAGAGACGGGCTTGGTCTACCAATTTTAATAATATTTATCTTATCATCATAATTTCTATTCGAAAAATGGAGTGTTCAAATTTTTTTCAACACTATTGCTTATTATGATAACGATATAATAAAATCTATAAATATAAATATTAAAATGAATAATAAATAATTATTTATTGTAATTTATAATATGTGGCGAGCCTAGCTCGCGAGCAAGCCCAGGCCGCGCATAGGAAGTCTAGATCAAGTAGACGAATGTGCTGCGATTTGACAGCACGCATTCGGTCGTTAAACTACATACAAAAACATTAGTTTCGCTCGCTGAGACCCTACGCCCACATCGGCGACAGTATGCCTTCGCGCACGTATAAGGTTGTGAAGCGGCAATAGTGCACGCCTTGCCCAATACATTCTCGCGCGTAAACGACATCCTGCCGGTCATTTACAAAAATACTTTAAATATTAAATATTCAAACCTTAAATATATTTTTTCGTGTTCTATATTTTGCGGGTGTGCGGCGCACACCTAGCACACCCTGAATATACGCCCCTGCAATACATACCACTTACCAATATAAAGAACGACTAAAATTTTTAAGATGAGGGAGTTGGTTAGACTCATATTTAATCCCTTGATGAATGTGATTTATATGCGATTCTAATATATAAATCGCATAAAATGAGCTTTGACTGTATATATTATTAATATATAAAATGTTATGGGTTGTAGGTAACATACATATTATTAGTATAGTATGTATACAGTTTTTTTACGTCAAATACACCCGTTTGCAAATCAAATGCATCCATTTACAAATCAAATGCACCATTTTGCAAATCAAATACAACTTTTTTAAATCAAATACAACTTTTTACAAATCAAATGCACCCTTTTAAAAATTAAGTTAAACAATTAAATATTTTTCAATATATATACTTTTTTTATCGGTTCCTTCAAAAATGTAAAAACGGGTTCCACTGTATTTATGTAGTACCCCGAATTTAAGTTTTCCCACTAATTACGTTTATTTTTGGCAGTTCGTACGTAATAAACGGATTTTTACACGGTAAATTTAAAAAACCGTGTTATTTGAAAAATAATAACATTGTAGTAAAGTAAAAGTATAGCGCTATAGTAGTACTAATAGTATAGTAGAGTAAAAATAAGTATTCATTATATTTAAAAGTCGTGTAAAAAAGAGTTGAGTGTACATACTAAGTTATTAGTATCGTGGTTTGACACTAGGGGAGAATATAAGTGTGATAGACTTATTCCCTTTGCATCTTTAGAATCTTGATCGAATCTTTATATGGGGAATGGCACTTTGGAATTTTTCTGTTATGCCATCCATCCATCGTAGTCAAATAAATAAATAAATATGAACTAGAGATTCATTCTGGTTAGTCTATAGATTTAAATATGTATGTATCCCTGGAATTGTGATAATAAATTAGTTTATGCAAAAAAATTGTTATAGTTTGTTAAGTTTGGCTAAGTTTTTCAACTCTTAATTTTTTTCCGTAACCGTTCTCTCCAGTCTCAGTCACTAGTCTTTGTCTTCATTGTCAATTTTCAGATTAAGTTGTTTAATAAAATTGTCTATCTATCTTTATTTTAATTAATATGATTAATATATCTTTTTAAGAGTTTGGTCCTATTCAAATCATTTTTGTACAAATTATTTTAATGTTTGATCTTTTACTGTTCTTGGAATTGCTTGGGCAAAAATTATTCTTAAATAATACCCTTTGAAATTAGCAACACCCCCGTGATCCATCGGCTGTAGATTGCTTGTGGTATTGGGATCAATAAACCACTTGCTACTTCTATTTATTTTTTTAAATAATTACAGATTGTTGATGTTATTTGTTTCATATGTTGACACAATTTAGGTAAAAATTGACAAAAATTTAAAGAATATATACTTTTACAATTTGTCCTCTTCGTTGTAAGTGAGAATGGTCGTTAGTCAAGTACAGACATTTTTCTGAAGTTTGATTTGAAATTTTTGTTTAATATTATTAAAATAAATACTAGAAATTTAGAGTCCTAGAGTCCTTTCTAGAATTTATTATAGGACCTTTCGAGAGAAGTCCATGAACCTAGTTCTAAAACTAGAAATCGGTGCAATAAAACTAAAACTAAACTAAACAGTGGCCTTATAACCCTGGGGCGGGTCTTTGCCACCTGGAGGACACCTCCGTCTCAGTCATGATGTCATGACTGTAGACAGACGTTCTCCAGGTTATCTAGGCTCTTCGAATACGGGTCAGGTCGCCAGCCAAAGCCCGGGAATCGAGCTGTCACGCGCGGATTGTAACAATAATAATCAGACGAGGTTATGGCCAATTCGTATTTAATTCACAATAGCATATATTATTTATTTTTTTACATCAAATATAAATGTTTAAGTAAAAAATAAATTATAATATATTTCTAGTGATATCTTAAAATTGTTACGACTGAATCACTATAATTGCTGATTTCAGAATATGTAGTAACATTTGGGAATAGAAACTTCGTCTGCATATATATCTTGTATCTTTAAAAAATGTTTTATAATTAATATTAGAATTTAGGAAATTTGCTGCTCAAGATTAAGATTTTTTCAAATCCCTGAAAGTATCTTTATTAGCAAATTTAAAATAAATTACATGTAAATTGATTTAAAAAATTAGAAATTTGGTTTGGAATGAATTTATTACACATTTAAAATATTCCAATTTCAAATAAATTTAACCCTTAAGAAACTCATTATTTTTTTTTCCAAATGGGAGTGGCGCCAGCTCGTATTTTATTTCAAGATTTCTTCCAAATATAATTTCCGAAAATTGATTTAAGAAAAAAACACATTTTTTCTTTTAATAATATTTTTCCAAAACCAATATGAATAATTATAAAGAATATCATAAATTGACTAAATATATCATTTTTAGTAAGTAAACTAGTCATGTAAATATTTTAGGAAGGTTCTAACACAACTGCTGAAATTTTACTCGTAACATGTAAAAGTCCTTTGGAAACGTATTAGATATCACTATAGACACTATACTTTTATAATAACAGTATAACCTGAATTGTACTTACGATCTTCAAAATATGCAACTTAATATAGGTGACGATATATTCGAAAAATTACAATTGAAAACAATACATTTTTTTGAGTTGCCGCCATTAACGTCTGCGTGGCTAAAGACAATATTAACAGATCCACTCCGATTGTAATGTCAGGGGTTGAACACATTGAAAAAAAAACGTTTTAAACATTAATTTAAATTAATCAATAAACAAATAAAAGTATGTATTTATTATTTTTAATAATACAAAATAACATAAAATATATTGTTTAATTTGTCAATAAAATAAATAATGTAATTTTTGAGGGAAATATTTTATATAAATTATAATTTTAATATTACATTATATTTTGTGGAAATTGTATATATATATACAACTTAAGTAAATATATGGCGGAAGAAAATGAATTTAAATATTGGAAAATAACTGTTCTGATTAAACTTCAATTTATAATTTTTCATGGTATGATATCTTTTTAAAACAATTTCTGGATGAGACTTGGCTTTCTAGTACACGTATCACAATAAAGAGTAAGTTTCGTGTCTTCCACCTTCCACATTTCTTTTTAGAACAAACAAACAGTCTTATGTTTACCCTTATTAAAAAATGAAATGGGGTTTTTTTATTTAGACGTTCTTCTGTGTCCAATGTTGATGAATTCCACTTGAGTTGAAACCTTCTCTAAAATCTCCGATAATTTGCATAACTAAGGTAGAAACAAATTTTGAGTGCTTCATTGATTTTTTAGTTGCTTTGCCATATATAATATATAGGCGTTAATTAAACATATTTCCAAACCCTAAAAAACAGTTTTCTTCACCATTTTAAAGATTTTCGTAAAAAACCATAATAGGATGCGAGTTGATCACGTAGTCGAGCTCCTCGCATGTGTTCTGTATATTTTAATATCACATTTGGTTTCGAAATTTCTACCGTTGTTCCGTCATAAAATATCCCAGATACTACTCGACTTTCTGATGTGTAGAAAGTAGTAATAATTTTTACAATTCTTTTATCCTGCCACGAGAATATCATTATTTCGTTAGATCTACAAGCTATTACTCTATTTGCGTCGGTAAATTTAGATATTTTAATGATACCCGGTAAAAAAAAATCTATTTTTATTTATTGTGCCTTATAATGAAATAGCACTTCATTCCTAAAGAGAGTTCTTGCCAGAGACAGAAACTTAAATAGTAACTGTCACAAGTATACTTGGTATCCTTCAGAATTCGGCAAGTTATTAGTTGATCCATATAAATGTAGAGAACAGTTCTAGCGGTCACAGGAAGATCAGGTCATTACAAGATGTTCAGTTTAATGCTGTCCTTAGTACGGTGGAAATGGAGTATATAAAACCATTGGTTGAATCTAGCTAATGCATAAACTCTGATACCCATTTTGTAGGTTTGTTTTATTAAATGTGATGAAGCTAATTTTCCCCTTAAACTTTACGACGGACTCGTCTATGCTTATATCTTTCAGACACATAATAATCTTTAAATTTGGAATCAATATAAATTTATATGAAATTGTTGACTTTTGAATTCCACTTGTTCTAGGAGTTTGATCGTGTATATTTTTTCATTTGAATGAGCATCCAGAAAATTTAAAAAAATCTATCTCGTTTAAAAATACTTGAAAAAATGGCATCTTTAGATTGAATTGTTGAGACCAATATATTTGTATATTTTCTACCACAGGAACCAACCCCATATTTTAAAATGACGCAATAAATCTGCCATTTCATCAAAATTGACAGATTTCAAGTTCTCAAATTGATCTTGGTGATAATTGTAAATTTGATAACTCATTTATAGCGTACCAGTTAGTCTCGTCTACAATTTTGTTTATCTAAATATTGTAGATATGTATTTCTAAAAACAATGTAAAAAATATAATTTCGATTTTTTATTATATTTTTTTCAATATCTTTCTGATTGTGATATCTGTACAAACAAATGATATTTTTATCTAGTACAATCAGCATTATTCAAATATTATATTTAAAGTTCCACATAGTGTTAAAACAATTGTACGCGAATCGATTATTTATCAATCGCTGAATTTAGTAGTGTTCATATTGAGTACGGCCGCCACAATATAATGCTATCTCGCTCACACTTATTGACAAAATGCTTGCAGAATGACAATTACTTACGGAGATGTGGAAATGTACATATTTCAATGCAGACAGATAATATTATATTCAAAAATTGTTTAAAATAATTCAAAATATATTATATTGTATTTTGTAAGCTTACACTTACCTTATTAGTAGTAATTGCTAGTCGATTGAGGATCTGCAGTTGCTTGGCGTTCAGTTTGAATCAGCGCGCTAAGTGAACATAAAACCACGCAATACGGCCAGGTGGACAAAATCAACCCAGATATTTAAATTGCATTTTACGATGTTAAATGCCCAAAAATAATGTTAAATTCGATCAGTGTATGAAGTTGGAAGTATCAGGGTGATAAATATCGTAAAAAAAAACATTTAAATCAATTTGTGGTCAGTAAACAAGGACGACAAATTATGTCGACGTATTGTCGACGTTCGAGTTCGAGACGAAATCATGATGTCGAGCTATATGTCGACTTACGAGTTACTAGGGTTAATATATATATAAAAGTAATGAGCAACCTTTTTTACACCGAACCAGCTACAAATTTAAAAATGTATTATTATTATATTACAATAAACAAATAATTTAATGAAAAAATCTATCTTCCGGCGCCTGTGTGCGCCGCACAATCTGGCCATATGGACACAAATTATTTCTTTATTAACAAAATAAACCTATTATATAAAAAAATATAAAAATATAACACTCATTAATAGAAATAATATTAAAAAATCGGAGAAAGGTATATATGGAAAAAGATTATTTAATGAGAATATTGGCATTGCTTCTTTGCCATCAATTGGTTTATATTTGCAGATATTGACGACAAGCAACTCAGCTTTCTAACCGTCCATCGATTAATCTCGATCGTTAATCAGTTTCAGTCTTTAGCCTTCAGGCTTGATATAATGTTTGAAAGAGTAATTATAATTAAAATGATTTTCAATAAATTTAAGTTCGTCAAAATCAATCTCCATTTTATTAACATGTTAATAATATTATTCATTAATTTATTTTTCTAAATATTATTTTATACACTGTCATCTTAACCGATCCGTCATAACGCCTCAAAACCAACGCCACTGGCTGATGGGGTCTATTTTGTATGTTCCCAAAAATCAAATCGAGTCAAAAATTGATAAATTCTTCGACAATACCTTGAAATTTAAAAAAAATATATTATTCTATGAATAAAAATAGTTAATAGATTTAATAGAGAATTGCAAAAATACTGTAGATTATCTCATGATTTAGAAAAACGAGATAAAAATGTTGTCGCCAATTCTAAATATGGAACGTGTGCGAGAACGATCAATTATGCGAAAATCGTGATCTCCATGTGTTGCGATTTACGCCAACCGTAATATTTGCATTACTAAATTGCCTTCATTTTTTATTTAAATAATAGCAACATCAAGATAACATCTTCGAGAGCCGTTTACATTTTACAGAAGCACTGTTCACACCCTCTTAAAATTTGAACTATTTATTATTCGGAATGTTTCTAATTTCCACGGACCAGAAGACAAATCAGCAACGATATCTCCGATAATTAGAGAGGCATGAGGACGCTGTACCAAATTAGACGGGTGCTATAGAACATCGGGCTGTGGTATGTATACAGATGGATGTCTAGCGGCATGAGGTAGGAGACAAACGATGCTTTCATATCGTTCCCGTGTCGCAACACATCTGACAGTGTCACGTGGCTCACCAGTGCAGTGCAGTGGTTCTAATAAATTAAAAATAAAAAACCGCAAAAAACCCTTTCTACGTTTTCCAATTCTTTCCAATTCTCCAACCAATAAAAAATGACATGAATAAATATTTCTTACAAGTTAAGCATTGTATCCCATTGAAAAAAAATAAAAAGTTTTCGTTAATATTAGGGGAACCGAAAAGTAATCAAAATTTCTTCAATGAGCTCATTCACAGTTAGTTAATGCAAAAATTATATGATGATATCCTGAAGGCGATGGTGGATTCAGATTGTAGTCAAACAATTGAGGAACAATCATTTAAGATTGGCTGTCCATGGTCTACAATTCAGGATCATCTTCGTGGCATAGGAAGATTGTAAAGGTAAGGAATTTGGGTTCCTCGTGAATTGGTGTACCATCTGCGCGTGTCTTTGTCTCGGTATGAAGCCGATCCGTCTTTGCGGCGAATTGTAACTAAAGATGAGAAGTGGGTGCTATACAATAATCCTGTATGAAAAGAACAATGGCTTTCTTCCAGAGAAGTACCTGTTTCAACCTCTCAACCATCACTAACAATGAAGAGGGTCCTTGTTTGTGTGTGGTGGGATTTTACGGAAATTCAGCAATTTTTCAATGAAATATCAAAGGACTTTTTAAAAAGGATTAGTATTTAAGATTTTTTCAATAAATAAATGTTTTTCGACAGCAAAAAAAAATGTTGATTACTTTTTGGACCCCCTAATATAATAATGTCATATCATTTAATTCCCAATCTCTCTGCTTCCTTTATATAATTGCTTATAACAATTATGTTAATATTAATACGATTATGACATTTTTTAATTTTAACATCCGCTATTTAATGTAAGTATTCATATATATGAATGATTCTCTTTATTATGAAAAAAATAACAATCAAGGTTTCAAGAACTTTATACATTATTATTGTGATGAGATTCTCTATATTGATACTTACATTTCGATAATAATTACATTTCATATGTAAAATTAATATTTTGCATAATACTGAATCGTTTTCGGCATCCGGTGTTTAATATTATTTTTTACGGCGATTTGTTGAACCATGATATTAGAAATAATTATTGCCCCCCCCCCCTAGCATTTTATTTAAATTTGTGACGTATTTAATTACTATTCTAATGCTTAATTTTTTGTCGTTAGTGTGTCATTGTTACTAAATACAATTGATTTTTCTAAAACATGATTAGTTTATAAATTTTGCCTTAACCTAGCCGTGTCGATGCGGTCTATTTGGGACTCTAAGTTTTTCCCCAAGAATAAATATATATATCATTGACTTTTATTGTTTATTATTGCAAAAAAAATTTAAAAACAACAATATAAGTTTCGATGAGCACGGACGCGAAGTCTATATGGCAAGATTGTGCGTCGCACACTGGCGCCGGGGTCCCAAGAAGCAAAAATTGAAAATATAAAATAATAATTGAATAAAATAATTAAATTTCTTAAAATCGACATTAAATGATATATTATACAGGTTTTTTACGTCAAATACACCCTTTTGCAAATCAAATTTGACCCATTTTCTATTGAAATGTCTAATGAAAAGAGGTTAATTTGATTTACAAAAGGGTGTATTTGATTTCCAAAGGGGTGAATTTAATTTACAAAAGGGTGTTTTTGATTTCCAAAAGGGTGAATTTGATTTTCAAAAGGATGTATTTGACGTAAAAAACCTGTATAGATATAATTAATTGCTCGTAGTTCGTTTGAAGACGATAGTTGAAGTTCAGCACACATGCGCTGGATACCATCGTCGCGCCAATTTATTAAACCTCCTATAACGCTCCTTAATATACAGCAGTTTTCTATAACTAGTTCGACAGTCCCTCCTATAGCGCTCCCTTCTAGAATATATATTTTCAAGATCAAATTATATATTTGGTAAAGAAAAATGGGTCAATGCCATTTGATTGACAATAAATAATAACACTAGACATTGACATTGAACAAGGTTATTATTAATATTAATATTTGGTGTATAGATTTCGTATAACGCCGGCTTGTATAACATGGTCCAGATAACTTCGTTATAGGAGGGCTGACTGTACTCTTAAAACGTTATATTAATACCAAAAATTTTAATAAAGATGAGGAAATAGGAGAAATATCTTATCATATTGTAAAATTTGCCAAACAACTTCATCTAGACGTTGACAACGAAGAAGTAATTTAATGTTTGGAAGAAGAACGAGTTGCAGTGGTGTCCAGGTGGACCCCCGGGGGGGTCTATGGAATTGAAAAGGGTCTACAGTGTTCCAGGGGTCTATTAGAGGTCGATGATAATTTTTTCTATTGATTTTTAAATTCCTATACCTAACAATACCACTGCATCTACTAATGGTGCACAATCAATGGTGGGAAAATAACGAGGATTTTTAATGTTTCTAAGAAAATCTTCATTCTGTTTTGCATTTGTGTATTAAAGCAATAAACACAATTAAAGCTAAAGCTTTGAATCGTCGCCTTTTTTCTCAATTATGCTAAAGTAATGATGAACTTTATAATAATTTACTTCCTCACACGGAAGTTCATTGGTTGTCGAAAAGCAATCATTTGCAACATTTCATTGAAATCTTTAATTTTGTAATTGAGTTCAAATTTAATCACAAACTGAAGAATTGTTAACTAAAATTTAAGTATAACTTATCTAAAAATGTTTTTTTGTAATTGGGCTGTCAAAAAGTTGTTGAGAAACTACCAAAAAATGTGCTAAATACATGGCTACCGCTTTTGCCCAGATCAGTGTTTCTAGTATACGTTTCACTTGCACTTACGGCACATTGTACTGGTAGTGAGCGAGAAAAAACATCGAGTCGGAACTTGTTTGGTCTCAGTCGACGCCTCCACGAACCCCCATCCATGCACGTGGGCGTGGTCACGAACTATTGCGACTTGTTTTTGACTCGCGTCCGATTCGTGTGTAATGGACCTAAGAAATACAAAACCCATCACATTACAATCGCTGAAAAATCGCACAGGCAAAAATGGATGCGAGTATATTTGTAAATACTTTTTTTTATTCCTCTATTTTTTTATGAATTTCGACTTATGGCCGTTTCGACTTACGTCTAATGTGGCAGAACGGAGTTTCGTTGTATGTCGAAAACCGGATATTAATATATTTCAAATTGCGTAGTAATAACAAAGGCAAAATAAATCTGAAAATCATTTACTAATATTAATATTTAAATATTTTATTGATGATTGTTTTTTTTAATTAAGTCACCACGTCCTACCAATGCCGATTGCACGCACCGACAATCCGGCATTTCGGTCATTAGCTGTTTATGTAAAACGGCATTAGTTAAAAGAAAAGCAACGTTTTGTAGGCGACACTGCACGGATGATTTAATTTAACAAATTACCGCCGTGCCGCACTCCGCTAGGTGGCAGCACAGTAGACAGTGGAACTAACTCGTGTTTACTTTGGAACGAACTCCAGAGACTCTCATTTGCTATCAAAACACGAGACGTGTATCCATGCGTACACATTTACGCTTCATCGTTTAGCATCGTGAGTCACAATCAGTATTTAATCAGATAGACGAATAATTTAATCCAAGTTCCGAGAATTATTGAGGAAAACGATTAAACACAAAAAATAATATTTTATTATTATTAATGTGATTCGACTATTAGTAATGGCAGAGATTATTCAAAATCTGTTATTAGATGTTTTTATAGCCCAATACTAAATATTACAAATAAGACAATGACAAGGAAAAATTGTATATCGATGACACATAATCATATTTTTTATTAGTTTGAGAAATCGACACGCATAAATAACAATCGTTGATTTCTTATATTTTTTGTGAATATCTCAATCCATTTTATATAAGTATTATTTGTTGATTTAAAAAAAGTATAAAGTTAAACAATAAACATGGCGTCAAATAATTTCGCGAGTGTCTACTCGCGAAATTATTTGGCGCAATTTTTCTCATTTGTTAACGCTCTATAATAATTATTCAAAAAAATAATAAATAATATATGGTTAGTTGTATGCTTAATTATGGATCTACTGTATAAGTTTTTATCAAAAAAGTTTATGTAAATAAAAGTGAATTGAAGGAAAATCAGTTCAAGGTAAATAAGCGTAAATGATATTTTTTTACCAATATTCTTGTAAAAAATGCACATTTCTTAAGAAAAATTTTAAAAAGAAAAGAGACATATTTTTTTTCATAAGGCGATCAAACTATTATTTAAAAATAACAAACAAATTAGATGAAAAACAGCTAGGTAAATATCGTATTAATTTAACGATGCTGATTATGAGTATTAATCTTAGAGAATACCTTAAAATATTTATGATTTAATTTGAATACTATAACATAATTTATTTCAACCAGCAACTATCCTCCAAAATTAAGAAGAATTATTAGATCTTGATATATCTAATTAATCGTTGCGATTAAATGAGATTATGATCTAAAACAGGAAATCACATCCAGTGGGGAATTTCCTAATTATGATATAAACCCTGTGCTCTCAAAATGGTGGAAATTTGATGGAAAATGGATTGGAAAAAACACTTGAACAAGACTATCTAATGGGGGATCAGTGACATGGCAAATGACATCAAGGATCAGATTGTGAAGGAGATCAAGTCTGCAACATTAGGTTTATTTTTAATTCAACTTGATGAATCGACTGATGTAGCCTCGTCTTCCCAGTTGCTGATGTTTGCAAAATACTAACTATGGTTCATTTAAAAGAAAATAAATGTTGTTCTCTTCTTGAAACAATACCAAAGTCAATTTTGATTAAATCAAAAAATTGGGTGTTCGAGCTAATGTGAAAGCTTGAGCAAAGGAAATAATTGCTTGATTCATCGCCTTTCGACAGCTAATTTTTTTTTATGATCAAGGGTAGTTAGACGTCTTAGCCTGGCTAAATAATAAGGAATGGATTATGAGCCTTGTTTATTTAGTGGACATTTTAGGCAGTTAAATAAACTGAATCATCAGATTCAAGGAAGAGCTTTTATAAGCAAGATGAAAAATTGGAAGAGAAAACTAAGGTTAAACAACTAAGGTTGCTAATGGCAAAAAACAAGATCTTTCAGAAGTTTTAAGAAATTAAGTTTTTCAGCATTTGGAATCATTTAAAAATAAATTCAGCTAATGTTTTTCTGAACTCAATCATGAAGAGGTAGATTTAGTTTGCAATTCATTTATATTTTCAGTTGAAAAAGTGCCTGATGTTTGTTGAGACGAATTTTTAGTGCTGAAAATTTTAGCACTTTCTGAGGCCCCAGGCGCAATTCATTTAAGGCCCTTCCCTGAAATGTGCATTCTATGCGTATGATTTGTTTAGAAAAAATCAGGGGCTCCATGCAGGACTGTATGCCTAGGGGCCCGATCAGAAAAACAGTCAGGAAAACATCCCACAACATTTTTTTGATATGAATTTTTTTTTTTAAATAATAATAAAATAATCGTTTTGAGGACTGAATCATTGAGGCCCCAGGCGCGCGCCTTATGCGGCTAGGGGGAAATCCGCCACTGATTCGCATGTTACTATTCGATTCAACATATCTTTGTGAGTCAGGATTTTTACCTTTTTGCAAATTGAAACAAAACAACGAAATAGATTTCAACACTATATGCATCTTGGGTTGGGGGGGAACTATATTCTAAACCAGGGGTAAGCAACCTTTTGTTACAACCTGTAACTTATGATAATACAAACACTAAGTGTTGAACTCAAATTATCTCTTTATTAACAAAATAAACTTAGCATAAGAAAATCCAGAAATAAAACAATTATTAATAGAAATTTAAATTATAAAATATAGATATTGAGAAAATCTTGATCAATATCTTGACAAAAAAAATATTCAATTTTTGTGCGTAACAGCGGAACCATGTTATTGCATACCGTGTTATAGGAGGGTTTCCTGTTTATTAAAATATTAGCTGAGATTTTTTTAACAGCATCTTGAATTCTATGCTCTACTTTTTGCAAAAATACTGTTATTTTCGTTTGTTAGCTTTTGGCTAATTTTAATAAATACTGTGCAGTTCGAACATTAATAACATATTTTACTGATTCTGCTCTTTTAACCGATCCGTCACGGTATCTTGAAACCAACCGTATCGTCCGAAGGGGGTCTATTTATACGGGAAAATAGACCCAAGCATTTCAAGTCTAGTTAAATAGTTATTTATGATATGCTTCATAATTTGGTCGATATTTTGGATTTTTAAACTAATCAATATGACGCGTAAATGGCACGCGCATTAGACAATTTCCCATATTCTCGTGGCACGTGTCACTAGTATACGTTTCATTCGCATTTGGCACATCGTTACATTTGTAAGAAGCTAAACGGAGTAAAAAAGCTTAAGAAACCCTGATCAAACATAAAAATGATTCATTGATATGATTATGCCAAAAAAATTCACTACAAGAAACGAGCGTTTCAAAGAGCACATGTGTTCAAGATTCAAAAGATCAACGAGTAAAAGCCGACAAAATATTTTAACCATCTTTAATATGTGTCATAAACCACTAGCGACATATTGCAATTGATTAAAAAATAATACGATAAAGATTAATCGAAACATGGACGATTTTCAAACTCGCGAAATTATTTGACGCCGAAATATTTTCTTATTAAAATATTTACGTTAAAAATTTGTTACGTCTTCCAGCATTTTCTGTGAAAAAATGCGTCGCCGACGCCGACTTTAATTGCCTGACAACGTATGATCTATTTACCCCGCGTTAATTAATGCGATTATTACAGTTGTTGGATGCTGGCCGGGATTGGCCGGCTTCGTTGACTGACTAATTAAGTGGGGGCCCGGCTCCTATTTAATTTTAATTAGATATCATTTGCATTGATATTTTTACGAGCGTCGTTGTTAGTTATTTAGCCGTTAGTCACGCAGTCTAGATCTTCACGGGCCATCTAGGTGGCTCTGGTCCAACAGGGATACAAGCCCGTCCACTGTTTAGCCGGATGCTGGGACGAGACGGTCGATACCCAGATATTCGTGTTATGATATTGTGATGTCCGCAGTGACAATGTTCAAAATAGTATGACGCGATCGGGGATGATAGCGACCGTCCAGAATTAATATTAAACTTAAATGTGACGATCACGATTCGCCATTTTAAATTATTTATTGTACGAAGATTATATACAACAACGATCGAGGCTCGGATTTCGCATAAATTAATGCTACTTTCTCTTATTTCATTATCATTACGTGTTTAATCATCGCTGCAATGATTGGTTATCGTGAATAAGACGCTGTGACGTCATTGAAAATATTTTATTAATTTTTGCATAATGAGGTTAACTAATGATGAGTGTATGTATGTCATGTTTTTAGGGTAATTGTTGAGCGATAGCTGTGGATGTAAAATTGTTTTGTATTGGAAAATCGTGATCACTTTTCATGTGAAAATTAATTTGCACGGTTAATGATTAAAATGCTATAAAACATAATATTTTACAATTTTTTTCTGTTAAAAAATTAAGCTCGTTTAATTGTTTATATTTAAAAAAAAAAATCTGAACCGAAACTAACTGCAATGAATTACAGAACCTTTGATGCTTTCAGGAAGTTCTACACTTAATGTTGTGTCTATTTTCATGAATATAATTTGGCAATTAAGCTATTCGCAAGCCAAATCGGTCAACTATCCCATCCGTCAATGTCAATTGTAGATTTTAATGTCAAACAACTTAATTTGCCTTTAAATTGTATGTTTTAATTAATGTTGTTAATTATTCTTAATAATGTGATTAACAAAATCTTATTTCAATTAACTAAGATGAATGCAGCTTAAAGCTTTAGAAATCATCTCAAGTTAATAGGTTAAGTAAATAATAATAATTGTAACTAAATCATTTTTATAACTGCTTTCAAATGATAAATACGCGAAAGTCCTATGACTACATATGAGATCAGAAATAAATGAAGAAGCAATTTTATTTAGCAACTCAGAGAGTAAAATCAAAGTTTAAGCTTCAATTCTACGGTTCAAATCTAATTCTCTCAGGGTATTTGAAGTGCATCGACAGATTTTTGGGATTTTCGGAAAACAGTAATGAAATATTATCAGAAAAAAATGATATAACAAACAACAATCCTTTATGACTTTTTCTCAAGAAGAATTAGATCATTATTTTTTTTTTTTGAGACATCTAAAGCAATACATATATTAAGTGTAATCAATATATGTTTTTCTTCATCAATATCTCATATTTTAGAAGAGTGGCAATTCCAGTTCTACTTCTCCTCCAATACCCTCGATTCAGAAATCCAAAAGGCTTTTATAATATAAAACTACAGCCTTAAGTACTTCTTTATGTAAAGCCATAGATTTTGAGGCATATGTATTAATCGCCACATCTCCGTTTGTCTATCGTCCAAATGGACTAGACTAGTTTTAGCTATTCCCAAAATTTTCCATATGGACAGTCAGGGAAAAATGAATATCTTAAGTTGCAGTTTATAATGGGTTCAACAGTTCTAGCTTCATACTTCAAGGAATCCGTCCCATAAACAACATTGTTTGTGTATTTATTTTATGTAAAAAATTACTAGGTATTGGTTTGATTCGTTCCAAATTTGTTCCAAATCCAAATATTTACTTACATTTTTTGACTTTTTTTTATAAAAATATGAATAAAAATAGCAGATGTTTTCTTTTTTACAGTTGTCCACTCTATAAAAAAAACCTTAACTCTATACTGTGTCAGCCAGGCACGTATTTCCACTGGTGAAACTGAGAAAAATGACGCCAAGGGGTGGGTCCATGCGGAAAAATAGTTGGGGAACTTATGGCTTTGAATCTAGATATTAAAGTAAGGGTTCCCAACCTTTTCCAAGCATAGACACATTTTATGTAAATAATTTTCATCTAAAACGTACAAATTTCAATAAAAATACTTGTTTTCCTATTTGATATTCTATGGAAGATGCATGCAAAGAGCTCGGGCCGCCGTTTCGGTATCACTGCTACAGATTAGAGAAAAAATATAAAGGGGTCTATGAAGAAAATGTTGGGAACTCCTATACTATTATTTAAATATGACTTTCAATTTTTATTTAAAAAGGGGAGGCTCACCATTCAAAGGCTATCTTCAAATTTATACAGTGCCAAAATCGGCTTAGTCGACTCAGAGTTAAAAGTTTTCTTTATTTCTACTGGTTTTTTCCGCAATGGGGATCCTTGCGAGAAAAATGACGCTAAGGGGTCTATGCGGAAAAAAAGTTTAGGAACTTATTGCCTAGACTCTAGACATTAAAGTAGGGGTTTCTAACCTTTTCCCAACATAGACCCTCTTTAACTAAATAATTTTCTTTGTAGACCCCTTTACTTTTATTTTCCATAATCCACAGCGGCGATTTTTTAGTTGAGCTCCTTGCATGCATCCTCCATAGAATATAAAATCACAGAAAATATTAATATTAGAAATTGTAATAAAGTTTGAGGTGAAAATTTTCTTCAGTTTTGATTAAAAATAAATATAAATATAAAAAATAGAAAAAAAAATATCCTCGACACCCAATAGACCTTTGGAATACTATAGACCAGTGGTCACCAAATGGTAGCTCGCGTAGGATATTTTATAATATTTAAAATTTGTCTCTTTTATTGTTGGACCCCGAAATGAAATATTTATCAACTAACTTTCAGTGAAATGCTTAACAAGTTGCCATTGTAAAATTATATTATATAAGTATTTCGATGAATTCTTCATCAATATCTTGACCTAAAACGCTAAAAATGGATTGTTCTAAGAATAAAAATAGTTATACATGATATGCTTCATAATTTTGTATTTTTTTATTAATCAACAAGTGACGCGCGTACTCTGCGATGTCCCGACGCAGACAGAGGCACGCCGCACATGTTACTAGTACGGTTTCGCTCGCACTATTTTTTAGACTTTTTTAGACAAATACAAAAAATTTTGTGACGAGAAAAATCAAAAACTTAAGGTCCCAAATAGACCCCATCGGCACGGCCAAGTTAAGCAAGCTTGTATTTTTTTTTATTGGTCTTGGTGGATTTAGTGTTCGGCGAGGTCCCAAAGTGGATTTATTTAAATTACAATCTTTTTAAAATGTAAAAAAAAATAGCTCAGCATACAATTTAAATTTCCGAAAGTAGCTCACATCCTTGTTGAGTTTGGCGACCGCTGCTATAGACCCTGTTCAAACTTCTATAGACCTTAGGGTGTCCACATGGACCCATGCTTTAGGTCTAGACTAGAAAACCAGTGATTTTATTGAAAATTTAATCATAATTTCGAGTATGAATAGCTATGCCCTCAGTTTTAGGGCTCAGACTATTTAATGAGAAAATATGAAAGCTTGACAGATAAAATTAGTGTATCACAGTTTTTTTACGTCAAATGCACCTTTTTGCAAATCAGTTCCTTCAAAAACGTAAAAAACGGGTTCCACTGTATTTAGTATCGTGATTCTAACGCTGAACTTACGTTTTCCCACTAATTACGTTTTTTTAACAGTATAGAAGTGCAATGTCAATTTGATTTGTAAAAAGCTGTATTTGATTTGCAAATGGGTTTATTTGATTTGCAAAAGGGTGTATTTGATTTGCAAAAGGGTGAATTTGATTTGCAAAAGGGTGTATTTGACGTAAAAAGCCTGTATAAATGAGTTTTGTGTTAATTTGCAAGATGGCGTGATTCGCTGTCGCCTGCCGCGTGCTACAAGAGCCACGCCGCATGTGACATGACACATGTCACGGCAAGTGTCGCATCACACACGAAACAATGAAACAAACGGCCCGTATGATTATTTAAAACGTTTCGATTGTGTCACTGCGCCGATAAACACACACATTCGCCATCGCCCAACACACAAAAACGATTTATCGCCAACAATGAGCCGGGGCGATTATGTAAAACCACAAATTCAATTACGGCACATCAGAATTAATTTGCTGTTATTATATTGTGTTGTTCATTTCCTGTTTGGCTAAATAAAAACACGTCGCTAATGCACATTGGCCGTATCAATTTGTCGGATAATTGTACGAATTTAACGTTTCACTTTGTTGGCCGAAACGTTTCCCAAACCGACGATTGAACACATGCCGTATGTTTGTTTGGCACAGCCCTGTGCAATTAGGCCGGCCCTGCTAATTGTCGTAATGGCACGGAAAACGCCGTTGAGCGGGGGGAAATCAATGGGAATAGAAATTTAATAATAAAAAAATGAATACAAGGCTGCATTTAAAAAAAAGTATATGAGCGTTTGGGCCAAATTACACCATTTATTTTTTAAAGGCTCTGGTTTACATGTGAATGCATGGACTTGAACACTGTTTTTTATAAAAATATCCTAATACTAAATCCATTTTCATTATAGTTTTACAAAAAAAAAAGATTTACATAAAATATGTAAAATGTAAAATTTTACAAAAGCCTGCATATTACATTTCAGCATTTTTAAATTATATAAATGCTTCTTGACGCAATGATTATTTTTTGTATTAATCTACGATATAAACTAGGGCTGATATTCAGTGTAGATCTTATTTTTGGAAAACGGAAAGCATGGTTGTAAAACTGCAGAATTTTTTTTTTGTATGTGTATATGATAAATGAATGATTTGGACTTATTGTTACATAGCATAAGTAAACATGAAAACAATTAAGTACTATTATATTGAGGTTAAGAATGATTTAAAGAAATGGTAAAGGACATAAATATCGTCAACTAAGCTGAATTGAACAAATCGATTGAAAATTGATTCTATCATAAATTAATAGCGATTGTTTTGCATTTATATCATAAATTGATGAATTTATGTATAATAACTTTTAGGTTATGTTAATTTCAAAATGTCGCTCGTCGACTTCCGCCAGGGTTGCCAACCCCCACCCGTGCGCGGCCATAGACAACGCCGCTCCGACATTCATTGTGCAATCATCCGTTTCGTTATTAATTCGTTATTTTGTGTCCCTTCCTAATGACGATGTGACGTAAATTATGACCCAACAGCAAACAATCAACACCGTTGTTACCCTTTCGCGTCTACTATTTGTGTGTACAAATATAACAGCTAAAAAACCAAAACTCAAATTGCTTCCTCTCCGGTCTAGATTCCTTGGCGGATTCTATCCGCCTCTCTCGTGTGAATAATTGATGACATTCACCGGTTCAGATTCATGGCGAGACCAACAAACGAGCTCTCTTTAATTAACTCGGCATAACTCGGCTTATTGGGGAGAGAGGGGGGAGGACTCATTTGTAAATCCGCCGCATGTACAAAATTATACATCCATTGAGACATGCCCGTTAATTATGGTTTTATTACCGAAAACTATTATAGATCACATCTCCCCCGAGAGATTAAACAAAAATAATGATATTTATTTCAACGTCGCTCGTTAACAGATGAAATTATATTTTTTAACACTGGCAACTGTAAATTTGATAATTACAATAAATAAACATATATTTATTTAAACTCGTTAATTTAAATATAACTTATGTATTTTATGAAATAATTGATTATGTATAAAATACAATAAATCAATAAGTCGAATAACTTTGTGGAATATATATAATGACACCTATGTTTTATATAAAATAAGATTTTCAATAAGTTATGTACAGCGACATCTAATATTAGTTATAATAGTAATTGTAATATAATTTCTCAATTATTTAAACCACTAATAAACATTAAAATATATTTTTTGGATATCAAGGTAGTTGACAAAGCTTAATTTTGTCCAAAAAATAAAATTTATTACGGCGAAACCCTGATGTATACCGTTTAATTTAATTGACTAGATACATGAATATTCTAAAGGTTGCTTAAACTAGACCCCTTACTGGTTTTTCACTCGAATATAATTTCCCCTTTCTAATTATTTTGATTTACCTAGTGTAAGTACAATTACAGACCCTTGCAGATAAAACAAAGACAAAACTATCAATAAGAGTATGTAAAATAAAAGGGGAAAACGATAATAGGGAAAGATTGATGGGTAATTATTCAATATTGTTCTTATGGGCATTTAGTCTGGATTATATGAAAAGAACGACGAATACGACAACGAAGATATTCCACTATAGTATTTATTACCAAGTTGTCATTTGGGTATAGAAACGTTTTTTGAGGCTGGCAGCACCGGTCTGAGATTATCTGTCAGATTGGACGGCTTCATGCGTCTGTATTATAGCTTAATAAAATCATTATTAAAAATCAATCGTTACATTAAAATAATTCAGATGATTCCCCCTTAATTCCATTATATCAAATTGTCTTTTTAATGAATATATATTTATATTAAAAGCTATGTCCATAACATTTTTTTAAAATGTCAAAACCAATATCGATCGAAGTTGGCAACACTGACAGTCAGTAACAGTTCGTGCAAAATTGCGTTATTTTTATTAATCTGTCAGAAATTTGGCGGATGCATGTGTCTGCATCAACATGAGCAAAGACATTATTGATTTAACTGGATCTGACTCTGAAATGGTGTCTCCATTAATCACAGACTCTTCATTACTTATAGAGATGCCATTTACTACCGAGTCTAAATTAGAACATAAACGACAATTGGCTAAAAAAAGAAAAAGTTATTTGGTAGCTGATCTAACTGAAGAAGAGTTAGTAGGCATTCGACGCCGGCATCGAGAACATGCAGCTAGGCGCTTAGCGGCCCTATCCCATGAAGAAAGAGAAAGAAACCGACGACTGGCTAGTGTAAAGAAAGCGAGACGTTTAGCTGCCCGAACTCAAGAAGAGATAGACGAAACGCGACGACGAGACCGAGAAAATAAAGCGAAACGTTTAGCGGCCCGATCTCAAGAACAAGTAGAGGAAGATCGGCAACGCAATCGAGAAAATGAAGCCAAACGTTTAGCAGCCCGAACTCAAGAACAAATAGAAAGAGATCGACGACGGGATCGTGAAAATAGAGCAAAACTCAAATTAATAAGGAGAACATATAGTCCTACTGGGGAACCTTCCAAAAAAGGTAAAGCATCATTAACGGTACCTCAAAGGTGATGTGGAAATCCGTGATGTAATCTTTTTTTTTTAACAGAGATGTAAAAACAATTTTTATCATTAAACCGACAATAATTCCAATTAAAGGATAATAAATGTCTTTTTATTATTATTTTTAATTTATCTGGATCAATAATACTCTTCCAACACTGTAATTAGTGGCGTATTTCTTCTTAGGCGCATAAGGCCTGGGGCCTCAGTTAATTCAGGGGGCCTCAAAGTTCAGCTCTCAAAAGGATTTTTTTTATTTTTTAAATGACATCTATCGGTCATATTTCTAACCATATCCACTTATTGTTCCACAGACATTGACCCATGGATTTGGGGGTGCCCTTGGTATACAGCTCTGGAGGGGGCCTCTGAATTTTCCTAAAAATAACATGATGTAACATCAAGATCGCTAATAACTATTCATCCATTCATTAAATTCATTAAATTCATCCATTCAAAAAGAATAAAAAAAGCAATATAAATTATTGTTATTTACATAAATTAAATTTAATATTAATTATGCATCCAATGAAAATTGAGAAAAAAAAAGGGCGCATAGAATGGACATTATAGGGTGTACGGGTAGTGAAAATATTTGAAGGGGGGCCTCAAAATTGAGTTGCGCCTGGGGCCCCTCAAGTGATAAATCCGCCACCAGTCGTAACATACTTTTTATGGTATTCCTAAAAACTAAAAAGATCGGCTGGCTTTATTAGAAGATTGATGAAAAACCTTAAAGGTTAAATAAACTATAATCTGAGTTCCTAAGAATACGGAGGATGGGGAGGGCAATCTTTTCACGTGTCGTTCTTATTTACAAATGTCATATCATTGACCAAAACTCAAAACTGTAGGGCTTCAAAGACATTTTTTAATAAATTTAAATCAAGAATAAAACATGTCTTAGCAAGTCTGAACGACAAATACAGGATGATCCATCAGCTTGACTGATTTTATAATTTATACAAAATTTTAAAACAAATAAATATATAATTTTGTACGTCTTAGTTCTATTTACTTAAATAATTGCCGACCTAAACATTTCCTTTATTATTATTTATTTGTCGTATGAGTACATAATATGCGTGATTGGCGAACTGGGTCATTCTGTAATGCCAATCACGCATTGTCTTTTAAATAAATAAATAAATAAATAAATAAATAAATATATAGACATAACAATCGTATAATAATAATAATTGTAATAATAATAACAATAATGCGATAGTAATAATATTAATAACAATAATCTATAATAATAATAATAATAATGATAATAATAGAAATAATAGTAATAATAATAATAATTGTAAAAATAGTAATAAAAAATAGTAATTAGGTGATGGGATGGCAGGATATCGGGTGAAATGATGTGTTGGTCAAGTTGGATGATGGTCATGTTCATGTGCGGGAGGCCTATAGTGGCGCAGACGTCAGCCATTGTAGAGCATTCGGGCTAAGGGTATTTATCGCCGCTAGGCACCGGGAAAAGAGTGAAATTGACACTCCTCCACTTTGTGCTTGGTGGACTGAATCGCTCCGCACTCACATGTGGTACTCTCTGTGGACCCCCATTTGTAGGGGTTTCCACTGTCACGTGGCCTGTAATACCTGGTTTAGAGAGTTACCACATTTTGTAGGAGTTTCAAATCGTTAGGCTCCGCTGTAGAAGTGCGGGGATCACGTTGTTAAGCGTCCACTCCTCCTCCATTCTTCCATCATCAAGATTTAAGGATTGAGTCATCTTCTCCGCGGTCTGTCCACGGCGGTTTTCTTATTTTAACCGTAATGATGGAAGATTTGTGAGGTCTTCATGGATTGGTGGGTATGGCGTTTGGGCTATGCGATTCCAGAGACGGTGAGAGCAGCGACTCCTTCTGATTTCCTTTATTATTATATCCTATTATTTTTTTTTAATTCCACATTAAGATGCTGAGCAAATTCTCAGTCTTATCTAATCTCTTCTATGTACACAATCCAATATATTTTAACAAACTGTTTATTCATTGAAAAATAATTCTTTTTTTTAATAAAAAATCCAAGAAGCAAATCTCTTGAGCTCTTCCGATATATCAGCAGTTTCAAAATAAGTTAGGTGCTAAGTTGATAACATGGCTTATAACAGAATCTATTGTCAGCCGGAGAAAGATTAAATATTGTTTCACAACTTGTTTTAAAAAGGCAGCCATTTTCTACAGCTGTAATGATTTCAATCTTCGTTGAATACATTACATATTAAAATATATCAGACAATAATAGGTGCAATGGATGAGCAGCTTTTTTAAGATTATTATTATGTTTAATAATAAATGTATGCCCTGGGAAGGAAAACCCTAAGCTGTTGATCGATAAAACGTCAAGTCTGGATACTATTGCTCTTCTCTCCTTCTTTTTAGGGATCCACTTGCCTGGACACAATAGGGAGGGTAACATCCGATACCATGAGTTATAAAACCCAGGTTTCTTTGGCCTCGACTACCATTCGAGAGTCTGGTAAGGCCCATACGCTTAGCGAGTATCTCGTGGCTGGCAAATGTAGATGAATGATGATGTGAACATCACTGCATACACATATCTCAAATAAATAATAACGATATAATTAAAAAAAAAATATATATGTATATTTACAGTTAATCATAAAAATTTTAAGGTTATGATTATTGAAATTTGCTATTTCTTGAGCGAAACTTGTTTTTTTTCCTAGACGAAATGATAATATTAGCTAATGATGTGTTATGAAATTATATAATGTAAATTTTAATTGATGTAATTTCATAACTATAATTCAAATACTATTTCGAATATTTGATTTAAAACGTATGGCAATTGACGATAAACGATGCGAATCTAATATAAAAACGTAAAATCATATACTTTTACTATCACTAAGTAAATCTGCATTAATTGCATATGAATAAAAATATCATAAACTTTCGGATTAACTGAGCTGTCACTCGTCGAAGGTGTAAAGCGCATGTGCGAACGATTCACTCTGTCGATTCATAGTTCATTGTTCGCTTCAAAATCAACAATTGGATTTAAAAAATTCTATATAATAAATATAAATACGGTTTTATTAATTTAATTAATGAGCATTCACTAATTTTAAAGCAAACAAAATTAAAGGCTATCGTAAAAAGCTTTATTGTTCACATTGAACACTATATAATTTTCGTATACTAATCGAAATAATTAAATAATCGTTTTCTAGTTTGAATATTCTGAGTTATTGTTATAATTACTTATTATTAATATAATGATGCTTTTAAAAAATGAGTTTTTTTAATTTTAATATCAAATTGAATGGGGGGTGATCGATTCGCTCAAGAATGAGTCACGCCACGTCGGCGTAGTGAGCCGGTCCGGGCAGTAGCCGTCGTGACGTTTGGGGGCCGCAGGTTATAAGCCGCGATGGGGGGCGCCTACCGCACTGTTTACGCCTTCGCCCGCGAGATGCATCCGCGCGCCGCCGCCGCCCTCGACCTGCCCTACGGCACGGCCGGCTTCCGCACCAAGTTAGTCTCCAACCCCCTTCCAATAAGAAAATCGTTTGAAAAATACCGATCGTCTGTACTTCCTCTCACATTCCATCACCTAACCAAACATATCATGACTCATAATTCGTTCGCATCATAACATACTTTCTATCTAACCTTTCAAAATATACGAATGATCTCATCTTGCAAGAAATTGTTCATATCATATTTAAATTATTACGAAGCGTGATCGCATTCACGATCGGAAGTGCTAAAACATTATTTTAATCGTCACGATTATAACGAATTGTTGTCGGTGCAATTGAAACCGTCTTTTATTGTCTTATCGATCGATTTACAATACGTTTTATTATCATATTTTAATTGTTGTATTATTAAAAAAAAAATCAACGTTCACGGTTGAATAAAAATTCATATCATATACATTTCAAACGTCATCCAGTCCCGAATTTATTATTATTTCGCGATGTATGATTATCTTTGTTCTCATTTTTCGATTCAAACAACATTTTCAAGCATCGTTATTGAATTACGCATAATAATTTTGCATTCCATTGTTCGTACGATATTTTTATAATATTATTATGTGTCCTACGAGTCGACTTTCACTTTAGTTACGCAACTCGCAACGATTGTAACAGCTTAAACTGGTTTTATTGATGAAAAAGTACAAATATGTATGTCAATGTACCGAATTTTTTTTATAGAGCAATGCATTTGGATCATGTGGCATATAGAATGGGCGTCTTAGCCGTACTAAGATCGAGAACAAAAAATGGTAAGTAACCACAAGATCAACTGAATTTTTTTGTAATAAATATTTAAAATAATAATTCAACGAGTTAATGTTTAACCGTCGTCTACTTATTATGAGACCCTCTCTATTGATTCGGTTAATCAGGTTGAACTCGTACGCTCGTACACTCAATTGAATTTGATTATCTCGAGTGTTCTAACACTTCAATAGATCGGATCATATCAGAGACAAAGGAGTTGGATGCGATTTATTCGATATAATATTTTTTATATAATATTTCAGGAGCCACGATCGGATTGATGATTACCGCCTCTCATAATCTCGAACCGGATAACGGCGTCAAGCTGATCGATCCGCACGGCGAAATGCTCGACATGAACTGGGAATCGTTGGCGACGAAATTGGCTAATGTCAAGTACGATAAATATTATGATTTAAAAATAGTATATTACTCTTTGATCTTTGCGTTATTTATTAAACAATGAAATCGTTTTTAGTGATACCGAATTATCAGATGTTATCCAGGAAATAGTCGACTTGCACAATATAGATATGAGACTGAAAACATCGGTGTATATCGGCGTCGATACCAGGTATTGTTATCAAACAAAATAAATCGCAAATCTTTATCTCGCATATTTATTTTGAATTAATTTAATTTAATTTTTAGATATACGAGCCCGGGATTGGCGAAGGCGGCTTGTAACGGCGTCCTTGCGATGCAGGGCACGCCTACCGAGTTCGGTATTGTCACCACGCCGATGCTCCATTACTTTGTTCGATGTAAAAATACTAATAACGAATATGGAATACCGACCGACGAAGGTTAATCGAAATTCTTATATTATTTAATATATATCGTAATGAATCACATAATTAATCTGTATTTCTTGGAATAGGGTATTATACGAAGCTTATCAATGCTTTTAAAAAATTACGAGGCACCAATCCCGCTAATGCCTCGTACAAGCCCCTCGTTTATCTCGACGGCGCTAACGGCGTCGGAGGGAAAAAAATGAATTTTATTAAAAAACGTCTCGAGGGGTATCTGGACGTCACCGTATTCAATGCCGGAGGAAACGGAGGAAAACTCAATCTGAATGTATTTATGCTTTTATTTATTTATGAATTAAACTCCAATGACTTGAAATTCAAGGGATATAATTTTTCCGTTACGTCTATTATTTTCATTTTTGCAGTTGCAAAATCTGGATTTATAATTTATTAACAACGTATTGGATACATAATTATAAAACAAATTATGTAAGAAAAAAAACAAAATTTAATTTAAATTTTATTGCTTCTCTTTTTTTTTATTAGCTTTTCGTTTTTTTTATTAGCTGCTGTTATTCATTTGTCTATTAAAATTAGAAAATACTGCTAAAACATTTAAATAGTAAAAAAAATCGTTTTGAGAGCTGAATTTTGAGGCCCCTTGAATTAATGAGGCCCCAGGCGTGCGCCTTATGCCCAAATTCGCCACTGCTTGCGCCAATGTAATTTTTTTATTTGCTTATTTTGAATGACCGTGAAATTACGTTCTAGGAGCGAGCGGACTGTCCAACTTGTTATAAAAAATCGCGTTATAGAAGGGTTATCTTTATATAGCGGAAAAAATTATAATGTCTATAAAAAAATATATATATATCGGTTCAGTTCCATTTCGAAGCCCCGAGAAAAACTATACCCACGAAAACTGAAATCCCTTATCCTACTAAACGTCGGTGGTAGAAAGAAGGTTAACCCTTTGGATGCCAGGACGGTTTTTTCTGACTTAAAAATAAAAAAGTAAAATATGGTAACGTGGGAGCTCTCAAGGATTCGAAATGGATATAACGAAAGGACACAACGAGACACAATTCATGTAGAGACACAGTATCTTTATTATCGGAATTAATACAGCGGACAAATCAGCCTATGCCGACCCGAGAATTACAGTATTACCTGTTCAATCAATAATCACATCGAAGAAGATGAACACAATATAAATGATAGCAGCGCACTTCGTTAGTGCGCTATCCGGGAAGGCTATCGCCTTCTTACATCATTGACCGTACCAAACTGATCTCTCAACTCTGGGGCATCTATATATAACCTGAGGGCTTCGTCGGGGCAACAATGCTTGCCTCTGTCTTGATCCATGACACGTGATGGTTAGGTCACTGCACCCGATAGATCTCAAACTATGGGACCTTGCTCCTGTTGTATGAAGCAGTACCTAATTTTGCTGCGTAGTATAGCAAACACTTTGAGAGCCAGGATCCTTCTAGAACTATATTCGGTTAATGTCTCCATAAAACCAAATAAGTCGTCACCCGTGATCTCATCGCATTAGTTCACTGCCGAATCGCTCCACATATCTCATAGACCAAACAAACCGATTTTCCAGCTTTCCTCCGACGTTACAATATATGTATCGGTTCGGTTCAAGTTTTCATTCTGTAAAAAATATTTTTTTTAACCGAAATATAGGAATATATTTTTTCGGTTAAGCTCTGGTTACAATTAAATTAACGTTTTTTTTCTGATTTTCGGTTCAGTTCCATTTCCAAGCGCTGAGAAAAACTATTTCCACGAAAACTGAAATCCCCTATCCTACTAAACGTCGGTAGAAAGAAGGTTAACCCTTTGGATGCCAGGACTTTTTTTTCTGACATAAAAAATAAAAGATGTAAAATACGATACAGTAATTATAGACCGGCTACTCAGGAAGAGGAAAAATTTTTGTGTACAAATCTTCGGTTTATCAGAGGACGGTCACTTTAACTGATATCTATGTTAAATTGATTTTTTATAATTTTGGTAAAGACTTTATAGCTCGGTATGTTTGCTAATTGAGTTCATACGGAATGAATAGGCCCGTCAGTCCTCTTATACTTTTTCTTATACTTTATTTAAATTTTCTTATACAAAATAATTACCCATATTATCTATAACCTTCTGCCACTTTCTTTTCAAATCATCAATGCCCTTCCTGTAAAATTCTGCGGGTTTTGACTGAAAATAGTCTGAAAGGGCTGTTTTCACCTCTTCTAAGGAATTGAAATACTCCACTTTCTTTTTGAATCTTTCCCAACTTCTTTAGGATCCTCTGAGTACTGGACCAGGATTGTATCGACCTTTTCCGATAATTTTTCAATGGTCAGCATCGGGTCGTTTTCGATTCCAGAATTTCACGGCTGCTTTATCTGCCTGAGCAGATTGCGTCGCTTCCAGGCTCGTTTTCAAATACAAATCACAGATTTAATTTTTTTTGAACGTCATTGGCATTTCCTGACATATATCAGGAATCTCCATGAAGTTCAATATGTCACCCGTGAATCGCCGATATCATACATGATCTCTATGGCTTAAATGATATTGAAAAAGTATACAGCTCCGCAGATGTTGTTCCGATGGACACGTCTTTCCCATTGTCGTCAGAGGGATAAAGAAACCGTTTTTTTTTTGTCTAAAGGCTACGATCAGGTAGCCGCTAAATTAGAAGAACTTATAACACGTCCTTACTGCCTAACAGACTGAAATAGACTATTTTAAAGATGGTGCATCGAAAAAGCGACATTTCGATTATTTTAACACGTTGCAACACAGATCGTTCAAAATGTATTGTATACTTTTATTATTTTACGATGCCGAGCCGTCGTTTTGAGCAATCTAGGTACGATTAAATCGGCTCGTAGCAATCAAAGGGTTAAAGAACATGATCATCCAAAAAAATTTTAATATCGGAATTCAAGTTAACGTAGTTTCACTGTATTCGATTTAATATATTTTTAATTAATTGTTATTTATTTTTTCTAGTGTGGAGCGGATTTCGTTAAAGTCCAACAAACGGCACCCATCGGAGTACCTAGAGATTTGAACCAAAGAGTGGCGTCCGTTGACGGCGACGCCGATCGACTGGTCTATTATTATTTCGATAACAGGTAAACAAACCGAATAAAACTCCGTTACCGAACAAATTTATTAATTTTATTTAAATTTAATGCGCTTACAAATCCATTATTCGTTCCAACGGACATTCTAAGTAAACAGTTAGTCGTATTCGGCGTAGACCTTGAACGGGATTCTGAATAAATAATATTTTCCTTCAAACAACGGCAATTTATCGTCGAAAGGTCACATATTCCGCCGCCGCTGACTTGTATCCCTGAAATTTGAATGGTATTTTTTAACATATCGCATAAAGGTCAATTTGTTTGCATTTGCAATGTTATATATAAATGTCAATCATAGGTTAATGTCGTATGCGTTTATGTAATTAGTCGTAGTATGTCAATACGTTCTCGAAATTATTAAAATGTCGTAATTTATTTATATTTTTTTAGCGAGACGTTCCACCTCTTGGACGGCGATAGAATTGCGACTCTTTTGGGCGGATATCTAATGACTCTCATCAAAAAATGCCAACTGTCGGATCTTAAATTGGGATTGGTACAGACAGCCTATGCCAACGGCGCATCGACCGAATATATTACTGAGAAATTGGTAAATTATTTAAATATCTTCTATCAACAACCCATTTTTGCCCAAACACAAATATATTTTATTTTTCTTTATATTTGTATTCGTTTTACGAACATAACGAATCTACAATAATAATAAATTATAATTAATATGATTATTATGTAACGTTTCTTGATTAATGTATATTATGCTTTTAAAAAACCCCAATACTCCCTCCCGCAGTTCCAAACTTGAAAAATTATCACACCACATGATCCTCACACTCGTCAGCTATCCATTGATGCAATCTTAATTTATATTCGTCATTGGATACGAGAGTAGTGATAAAAAAACGAAATGTTCCAATATTGGAACACTGAGCAAAAATGGGTCATATTAATAAATTAGGATGAAAATAAATATAATTATATGATTTCAGTGCGTACCAGTCGCTTGTGTGAGTACCGGAGTTAAGCATCTTCATCATGAGGCAACTAAATTCGATATCGGCGTGTATTTCGAAGCCAACGGTCACGGCACCATTGTTTATAGCAATAAGGCTAAAGCGGCGATTAAAGCCGCTTCTAAAGACGAAGGGTGAGTCATCTATTATTGACGATATTTGTAAATAAAACCGTTTTTTTTTTTCGGTTCGGTTCTGGTTTTTATTAGCTAAAAAATAATGGTTTTTTTTTGGTTTTAAATTCAGATCAGTGATTACTTTTTAAAAGTTTTTATTTGTATCAATAAATTTTTATCAACTTGTACTGATTTCAAATAAACCAATATTTTTTTTTCGGTTCATCCCTGGTTTTCGTTCCAGAATTTTTTTTTTTTTTTCGGTATTCAATTCAGCTTCGAGTGATTATTTTTTAAATGTTTTTATTTCAATTAATAAAACTTTTGAACATGTACTAAATTGAAATAAATTGATATTTTTTTTTCGGTTTAAATCCGGTTTTCATTTATAATTCAACTCCGATTGATTATTTGTATTAATGAATTTTTATCAACTTGTACCAAACTCAATTAAACCGATATTTTTTTTCCGTTTAGCTCCGGTTTTCGTTCCGAAAAAATACAGTTTTTTTTTAACATCTACCAAACTGAAATTAACTGATTCTTTTTTCGGTTCAGCTCCGGTTGCTCCCAGTCCTGTTTATAAATAATATTTGTAATCGATTTTATATTTTATAACGTAGATTGAATTCGGATCAACGAGATGCAGCTAATAGAATGTTGACATTAATTGATCTCACTAATGAAACAGTCGGCGATGCTATTTCGGATTTGTTTTTGGTTGAAACCGTGCTTCATCACAACGGTTGGGATGTCCACCAATGGCTCCAGGCGTACGACGATCTTCCGTGTCGTCAATTGAAAGTTCTCGTAGAGGTAAATTTAATTCATCATTTAATTCGCAGTACGTATACGTTATAATTAATATTTTATTATATCATAGGAGCGAAGTTTGATTACTACGAGAGATGCCGAACGGATTTGCGTTACTCCGGAAGGTTTACAGGAGCGTATCGATTCATTGGTTGCGAAATATCAAAAAGGACGAGCATTTGTTAGGCCCTCCGGCACTGAGGATTTGGTCAGAGTTTACGCCGAGAGTGCCACTAAAGAAGTAATATATACACCTATACGATTTATTTGACGTTATCGCAATCGATGATGTATTAAATATATTATTTATTGCAGGACACGGATCGTTTGGCTGCCGAAGTCGCTCTCGCCGTCTTCGAACTAGGAAAAGGAGTCGGAAACCCGCCTGAAATACCGCAATGACGTTGCAAATATTAATTATAAATAGTTTTTACCAGTGTGAGATTGCCTGAAAATATTGTGATTGATTAATGCATAGTTTTACTATGCGAAATTGACGTAAGAATCAAATATGTAGTTTACGATATTGAGACATGCGTTGTTTTATCAGATCATTATTGGTGTTCTATCTACTTTGAAGCTTAATATTAACAGATTTTCATTATGTCGTCAATCGATAATATCATCGGTAGTAAAAAAAATGGGCCAAGCCTTTTAAAAAAAAATATTATTTTATAGATAATCCGTATATGTTGCGTAAACTGATTGTTATCATTGATTCTTTGATGAGATTATTGTCAATTAGATATGTTAGAGCGTTTTAATGAATGATTATAGTTATATATATATTTTTAACATCGCCACAATTATAAGAAGGCTCTATAAAGAAAAATATTTTATCGATTTAGTGATTTTTAGCTCAAATTATAGATTTTTTTTATTAAATAAATCTTCAACCGACGCCTTTGAAGAATACCTTGGATCTCTATTCATTTCTTTGAGCTTATATTTTTAATTATATCTTGCATTTATGATTATAAAATATTACCAAATTATGATCAGGCTCATATCATTGCTGTTATAATACGATAACAATAATATATGAATCTCTATTTTATCTCGTGTTATTGCAAAACTATTAAGCCACGAATAAGATGTAAATTTTATTTAAAACAATGACATTTTATTTTATCATTTATCGTAATTACCAAGCATTTTATCATCTTTTATAGCAAATAAAATTATTAATAAAATTGTTACTAATATATTATATTATTTTTAAAGATATATAGAATTGTTTAAATACACAAAAATATTATTATGTTACGAGACGAATAGAATTATCGTGCAAAAAAAATCGGCTCGGTATTTTGACAATAGACGAAGATTTTATTTATATTATTTGTTGTATAGAAAATTGTTAGCCGAATTGTGTCATAAAATAATTTATTTCTGATGTTTAAATTTAATGTTTTAAAATTACGCAGCTAGACACAGTAATAAACCAAAAAATGGGACGGAAGATTTTTTTCGACGATAATCTCATGTCTCTCACTCGTATCAAATTACTAGTCGGAATTGTTTATTTAAAAAAAAAAAAACATCTAAATTATTGCATTTATTTTGATTTTATTGCGATCTTGCCAATATCTTAACGAATTTTATTTAATTTCGCCGTTCGTAGTGAAAATTTATTTTAATTAGATTTTATCGTAATTAAATTGACATTTTTAAAAATCGTGATTGATTAAGATCGACTGAAAATCAATGCCTTTATCGATTTAATTTCTTCGTTAATCCCGTACAATATAAAAAAAATGTTATAGCAAGGGATTGAATTATTAATACATATATAAATAGAATAAATTTTTGCAATAGCTCACTCTCGCCATGTCTCTCATTGACCAATTTTTTTTACGATATTAAGGATTTTACGATGTACTTACTTGATTTTCTACTCTCACTGCCATTGTATTATTATAAATATCGTATATAATTTTTTTTACACCCTAGTATTTATATCCTTTTGAATAAAATATTGATCTATGACAGATTTAAAATTGTATTACCTGTGAGGGTCCATTACCTTTCTAGATGTGTATTAAAAGAATAAATATATATATATATTTTGGCGGTGTGCATGGATTTGTGTAGCTAGCCTAAATGATCGTAACGTCAAAGAGATGATGCTCTTAAAATAAATGACTACGATTCGAAATTGATTTTTTCTCTCGGATTAAATGAATCTATGTGTAAGTTGATGGTGCTTATCGCTTTATTCCTCGTAGTGGTGAATATGAATGTTAATAGTCGAGATATAATTATTAGATTACCTTCGATGTGGACCTTATTATATATTATTGAACAATATGATTAGAGTTAGATTGATTAAATTTTGGATAAAATAAGACGAGACTATGCACTGTGGGATCGGAGTAAATTTTCATGCGAGAAAAATTGACGATCGTCAGTGAGATCTAATATTTAATGCCAGTGGCGGATTTTTCCTGGATGGGGCCTCAGAGTTTTTATTGTTTAATTTTTTTTTCATAATAAAAATAATAATTTAGCAGTATTCCCTGAGTTGTGTATAATTATGTATCTAAAACATTGCAAATTGAGTAAAAATACTCAATAATTATTGGTTAGTGAAAATATTTTGAGGGGCCTCAAAATTGAATTGCGCCTGGGGCCTCTCGAGTGCTAAAATCCGCCACTGTTTAATGCACAATCTTAACCAAAACTATATCAACTAATTAGTTACCTTTATGTAAAGATCGATATGTGATCGATTTTCTACAGTTTGACTGTTTTGCATGTAAATAACATTTTATTTAATAACTAATTTTAAATTATTAACATTTTTTTCTGCTAGTTTTTTTTTTATTAACATTTATATTTTTTTATATAAATATATATATATTTTTTCTCTTATGAAATTAATTATAGTTTCTAGTGCTCCGTAAAATATTTTACGAAATATGAACGATGCGGAATTAACGATTTACAGTCAACCCTCCTATAGCGTTTGCGGCGGTTTTTTGTATAGCGGTCCCTCCTATAGCCTTCATTTTATAAAATGCAATATTTTCAAGGTTAAATTAGAGATTTCGTAAATATATTATTAATGTGCATTTAGAAAAAAATATTCACAATACAGTTAGAAAATATTTTTCTTCTTGTATAGTCGTGGAACAAATTATGATCAAGTAAATCGATGCATACGATTTTTAAGGCATTAGGTATTTATGTGTTAAAGGGGTTTTCAATCATTCTAATTTTTTATAAATTGAGCAAATAAAAAAGTCTCGATGGAACGTGATATTATGTAACTCTGACAGTAATTTAATAAAACATATTTCCGAAAAGGTTTCATAATTTATATTTACCTTTTTATTATTTATTCATCATATGCTAAAGCATTTTAAAATAATTAACTAAAAAAACTGTCCCTTTGAACTCCCCTGGCACTTAAAAGAACCTAACCCCAAATTTTATATGGGTGCCTAACTTTCTATAGCGTGGTCCCTATCTGAACGTTATAGAAGGGTTGATTATAATTATATAAAACAGTTTGTACTTTATAGTTGTAATTACTGTCGGCCCTTCTGTGACGAAGCGATACGCTATAGAAATCTGCGTTATAGAAGCCAAGGAACACGTACAAAATTCAGAGAGAAGGCTTTTTAATTTAACTTAACTGTCGAACTCGCTATAGAAAACCGCGATATAGCATAGGGTGTTATAGAAGGGTTTGCTGTATTAAATGCATATACTTTTTTTATATTTTTAACGCTAGAATTTAATCAATATCTGAATCATTTTTTAATCTCGTCGCGTATATTATTTGATCGTTCGATTCAAATTGTACTTAACGATGCTGCATTTATTCACACGCTTCGTAAAATAAAAATTAATATTAAAATACTGAATCGTGTTCGTAATGCGCGACGATTTCCGTAAAATTATCTTTTTTTTTTAAATTAAAGCAGACATATTGATGGAATCTTCTTGAATAAATACTTGAAAAATGTTTACGGATTATATAAATTGTTTCCTACAAAATTTTAAATTATATGAATGTATGATGTGTAAGAGATGTTTTTCCAATGTTTCCGTAAAGAATTGCATTTTTTTAATTATTGTAACGAGTCGCTCCGTATTTTTAAATCGCAATAAGCGTAGTTATACGCAATGTATGCGTTTTAAAAATGTCGAGACTCGGCATTTAATTTATTCTTATGAAATTATGTTAACTATTACGTTGCCATATCAAAATGTAATTAACGACGAACGAGGATTGAATAAAACGTTTGGTTATTCATATAGAAAATTTTACTAGATTTATTCAATTTTGATTTGCTCAATTTTTGAGTTTTTTTTTTATGTTATCATTCCTTATACATGGTTTTTTAGATTGTTTTTTAATTTGAAATATATGTTTATATGAATAGTATGTCAGTTAACACAATTAAACCAATTCACAATTTATACATTTTATATATATATAAAAACATCCATTCACCTTGGAATCCTTGAATAAATATCAAATTTCCTAGATCATACAAATTTGTACTAATTTTTATAGTATTTGAATAAATTATCGCATTTCAGTCGCACGTCTTTACGCCGACGCCTTGTATAGTCAATTCTTGCACCTATAAAACGAATATTGTAACAATAATACGTTAAAATCAATATTTAATTATATATTACCAGAACTCCCGGCCGTGTTCGTAATACGTATAATATCGCATCGGATATATCGCCGGGTAGGATGTACGGATAATCGTTGAGCGAGTTCGGATTCCACCACGTTTGTACCCCACCGGGACTGATGCTCTAAACACGTCGAATCACACGTTACAATCTATTGTCATTGATTAGCGATACGATTTTATTTACCGTGACTTTGATTCCGCTGCCGATATCGGCGAGTTCTTGTCGTAGCGATTCCGTTATCGCAGTCACCGCGTACTTGCTCGGGGTATACATCCCCGTCGGTGTATGGTTTATTTTCTGCACCACGTGTCCCGCCACACTGCGAAACAAAATTAATTATCCGTGTTTATCTTGGACGATATTTAGGTCACGCAAAATGAACCCGAATCCCGTTGTAATAGGGTCGAATTAGATCCTAAATTAATTTATCTAGGGTCACATAAATTGTTAACCTATTCATATTTATGATGTGGCCATTGTCACCTCTTCTGCGCATTGTCTTCAACGCCTCACGCGTCACTATCACCATAGCGAGCACGTTCACGTTCAGCGTATCGCGCCACTCCTTCGTCGATCCGTCTGCAAATTGATATACGATAACACAATGACGCAGATCGATAATTTAATTTATTATTTACTTCTAAATCCTCCTAATAAGAAGACACCCGCGTTGTTGATGACGACGTCGACGCCACCGAGCGTTTGTTCTATCCATTGAAACGCCCGCACAATATCCTCCTCTTTGTTCAGATCGCATCTGAATCCGTATAGATTTCCCTTCGTCCTTCCGGCTAGCTCCTACGCATGTGATAATCAAACATATAATTATACATAACATAGAAAGTTTCACGGTGTAATGTTACATGTCAATGAAACGTGTAATGTGGGCTATGTAAATCCCGTAAACGTGTTGATTTATTTGCGATAAAAATTAGAACGACCCATGTGATTGTGGATTTAGGAAATATCGGATGTGAATTGTCAAGTGATTGCGTTTAAATAATGTGAACAATGTGTAATTATGACATTCTGTAAATTTACATTATTTATTGAAAATGTAATTATTTTTTTTACGTGAAATTTTGTAAAATTACATTTTTTTTTTTTTTTTGTAAATAATGTCAATGCGATTCTGTGTTGATCCATTTTTGGATGTTAGAAATTTGTTTGCATGCGTTTAGCGTTGGAGAACGACTCTTTTGCCTTGTGATGTTTATTTACATTACAAGGCTGTGGTATTCGGCGATGGAATCGCACGACATTGCTAATTTCATTATGCACAACTCTCGTCTGAATGTCAGAAACGTAGATCGTATCTTGTTTGTTCGATCGGATTTAGAATTCTTTTCGAAACAAAAAAAAAAAAAAAACCGCTCAAAAACTCACCCTGATCTTGTCCTCGCGTCTCGCCAGGCCGATGACTGTCATTCCCTGGTCGGCCAAGGCCACTGCCACGTGGGCTCCGATCCCAGAGCTGGCTCCAGTCACCACGGCCACTTTTCCGTTCCATCTCCACTCGCGGCTCGAGTAACAGATGCTCGAGACCAGCACCTCATAAAGACAGGCCATCAGCAACGTCCACTTCATGGCAGAGCGTCCCGGCCGCTGCCGCACCTCCCCATAAAGCGCTGCGAGAAAAATCTGAATTTTGTTTTTATCATCACTCATATTTATACAGAAGTAAAGATCTAAAAAAAAATCCATAGGAAATATGTATATGAGTCAGAGCAACGGCAACCGGTTGCAGCATTAACGCAATACGATTGTGACGTTAAAACAATATTCTTAGGGCTGTTGTATTCAAATTTAATTTATATTGCGTGTACACAATTTTTTTTTCTGCAGTATGAATCTTGTTTTTTATTTTACGCGACTCTGTAATTATGCAAATATGTCCAATTAACATAGATTAATATGCAAATAGAACGGAGCGAATGTATACGCTGAAAATAATAAATCATAATGTACGGCAACGCCGTATCATCGGATGCGTCGTTGCATTAATTTATTAATTAAATACTGTAGTTCGTTTTTTTTTTTTCTTTTCTTTTTTTTTTTTTAAAACGATGGTTCCAGTTACCGCCGTATTAATATTTCCGGATTGAAAAAATCGCACGTTAATTTATTTGAATCGCGTTACTATTTAATTCGAAGGTCGAAATCGAGCACAATTATTCGTAAAAACAATATTGGGAATTAAAAAATGTTTTATGATCGTTATATCAGGGGCGTTCAATTATATATTTTTGTACGTACGTTTTGTTTATGGTGACATTATTCGGCTGTGGAGACGGGCGCTGACCTGAAGCTTCAAATGCGAAGTGAATTCCGGTTCTAAATGAAATCGAGTTTTTTTATCCTCGTTTTGCATTTTGCATTTATTCACTCGAATTTATTCAATCGACTTTATTATCCGATATTAATTGAAATTCTAGAAGTTTTTTTAAAAAAATATATATTTATATAAATACCACTGTCGCAAGGGCACAAGGGAAAGTTTCCGAATTTATTGACCTTTTCGAATGTTGCGACGTCACATTTCATTGTTAGCACTTATCATTGATATCACGACCGATGTTTAGTTGTTTAGCATTTGTTTATGCATGTTTTGTTTTAATTTTGTGAAATGTTCCTCTGATATCTGTTCGAATTAATGAACTTGACTGCCCTTGATGATTTTGACTTGTATCCTGCACCATTTGCCATTATTGAAGGTCATAAACAGATATGAACCAGTGGCGTAGCTAGAATTTTTGGGCCTGGATGCAAAGGTGGTTTGAGGTCCCAACCCTAAACTTCTTCTTTAGTCGGCACCTTCATGTCTGAGGATCGTGACCATTCTTGTTTTTGTCTCTCCAGGGTTCTTGCATCCCGCATCGCAGCGGGTGTAGGCCTTGCCCCTTCCCCTGCGTCTTTGTAAGTTTCCAAGTGCGACGAGCTTTTGCAGGCTATCGTTTCTTCTGGCAAGATGCCCAAAGTATCGAAGAATCCTTTTGAGAGAGACATATGATGGAAAATCGGTCTTCTTTGTCGCTCCCCATTTCTTTTAGGACAAACACGTTTGTCTAACGTTAACGTTTTTTTGTCTTTTTGGATATCCCCCTGTTTTTCCAAATTGTTGATAGTTTTGACATCTCATTTTTAGCCATCCCTATTCGACTTCTTATCTCCGGCTCACAATTTCCGTTACTCGTAAGTAGTGATCCGAAATAAAGTAATTCTTTAATCTGGATGCCCTAAACTGTTGACCGATAAATGGTCTAGTCTCGATACCCTCACTCCTCTTCCTTCTGTAAACGTTTGATAAACGTGGTAAAATATTACAGAAGGATTCGTGACTCGGGCCATGGGGAGCCTTTATTTTCGTCTGTGAATGCCAATACAATTTATAGTGAACACAAAAACATTTATAGACAGCTTTTAGGTTAGATACGTTATGAAAGAAATGCACGTGATGCGTGCAGCCCCTGGTACTCTCTGCTTGGTGATCTCTGGGTCTAGTGCCAAGTGTATCTGTAGAGGAGTACTCCTTCAATGATCCCGGCGAGAGGCCGGCTGAGGGTCCCTGTGACAGCTTATCGGTCCGAGCCAGAACGTCAGCGATTATAGTAGCCAGCTTGCCTGTTTATTGGTTAGTCAATGTGCTTTGTCATGGGGAAGATGAGAGGATATATCCAGAGTTGCCATGGCGGTATCCGTGTGTAGCGCAACAAGATGGCGACTACATCTTACGACGGAG